>JAGKTI010004892.1:31097-47949 GCA_018397915.1 Birgus latro
TGTGTGTGTGTGTGTGTGTGTGTGTGTGCATGTGTGTGTGTGTGTGTGTGTGTGTGTGTGTGTGTGTGTGTGTGTGTGTAATGTGTGTTTTGCTGATTGGTAAAGGATGTGATGAAGTGTATGTATGTATATCATTACTTTAGCAGTTGCAACATTTTAAAGTTCAGTAGGTGTGGTGCCAGAGAGGGGGATGGGGAGATGGTGGGGGTGGAGCATTGGAGAATGGGGAATGGGTGGAGGGGATTGGGTGAAGGGATTTGGAATGGAATAATGTGAATAGAGTGGGGAGTGGACAGAAGAGGAGGGAGGTGGGATTCAGTGGGAGGGAATGAGGCTGGTGGGAGGGGGAAGGAGTCAGAGCTGTCAGTTGCTGTCTGTCTTTGTGCACGTCAGGTTGTTGTTCTCAGTGTTTAGGTTAAATGTTTGCACTATAAGCCTAATCCCAGGCCTCTACCCTGATAGAGTAATAAAGGATTCAATAATAAATACAGTAGATGCCCGATTTAACAAACTAGTTCAGCCAACTCTTTTTCCGTTATCTTGAATTTTCCGCTAAATCGAGTTCCGTAACCAAAGTTCAATGTAAGGGAAGCTATTCTAGTATTTTGAGGCACTTTCCGCTAAGTCCTTGAAGCCAGCGGTCAAGCTGAATTCCTGACAATGCGCACCCAAACTTAGCACACCATGCTAACTCTCAATACTACACACAGCAGTCTGAACCCATAATGAATCCATCCATCCATCCAACTCTGGAACTGTCTTCCTCTGTCTGTATTTCCTACTTCCTATGATCTCCAGGCTTTCAAACGCAGTGTGTCCAGGCATCTCGAATTGAACGGATCTTGAATTTGGCTGTCTTTTGTATTTTGCTTATTCTTGGATGATCTCCAGTCTTTCAAACGCAGTGTGTCCAGGCATCTCGAATTGAACGGATATTGAATTTGGCTGTCTTTTGTATTGTTTTTGTTTATTCTTGGAAGGAACAGTATGCAGGCCTGTGG
Organism: Birgus latro; assembly: GCA_018397915.1. NCBI lineage: Eukaryota > Metazoa > Arthropoda > Malacostraca > Decapoda > Coenobitidae > Birgus > Birgus latro. The sequence goes on from JAGKTI010004892.1 coordinate 32,099, forward strand.
CCTTTGGTTCCTTCTTCCCTGCATTTAAAAAAAAAAATCCAGTCCTATGTTGCCCCATGAGGAGCATTAGGGCTAGGCAAGTTGGTCCTGGTATTTAAGACGAGAGTGACCAGCCTCGCTTATCCCTGAGTGGCATTACGTGAGCAATACACCCCAACCACTCCTTGGATATAAACCTACACAGGCTCAGTCTGATTGGAGCACCTTAATTACCCACTAACCACCAGGTGCCATAATTTGGTTATATGGGTACCACCCAGCATAGTAAATGGTTTCCTGGTGTATAGGAAACCATTTGGCTTGTCACTCAGTGAAGAGTTACCCATAGGCAGAATGAAGAGGAAAGAATCAAGGAAAGAAAGAAGAGGGAGTGTAAAGTCACCCATAGGCAGAAGAAAGAGGAAAGAGTGAAGGAAAGAAAGAAGAGGAAGGATGGAAGAGAGGAAAGGGCAAACACCCAAAGCAACACTACATTGAGTGAGTGGATGTTGAGCGCCCCCCATCTACCACGACCATAATTAATACCCCCACTTGAATGCATTATTGTGTACATGTTAACAGTCATACATACAATACTGGCTTAGTATTAAAATATGCACATATAAGGAATAAGGTGGGGATAGTTGTGTACCAAATACTTTAGTATAGTAAATAGGGATAGTAAAGTACAGTAAGGGTTACCTCCAAAAGTAGGGGTTCTGCACTTGTTGCAGAAATATACTTGACACAGGTAGCCATACTGGCCCCCCCCCCAGACCTGGGTCAGGCTTGGGTGTGGTTTAGTCATTGTCAGAGTTGCCCTCCATCAGCACTTGAGTTGGCACAAAGGTGACAGAGGGGCTGGGGAGCATCAGGGATGGAGCTCCATCATCTCAGTCATCTCCAGTTTCTGGCCAAGAGAATGCCTCACTCTCTCCTTTTCCTGAACCTTAGGCATGGTTCATAAAAGCAAAAAAGTGCAAATAAAGCTGCAATACTAAAGTAAAGCCGCACATACGCTGGAGCATTTGTTTAGAGTTGGGGGATCACGTAAAGACTGCGTTCTTGGCAAAAATGTGAGGCAACACCACGCACCATCAGTCAGGAGAGTGATTCCAGTATGGGCTCAATAACGCGTTCGATTTATGGGACTTTTTCTGGTAATCAGGTGGTTTTTGGAATGGAATTATACTTAACAGAAATTTTCCTTTAAATCGGGCAAAAAAATACCAGAAAAAAATTATTCCATTATTTCGGGCTTCTGCTAAATTGGTGTTTATTAAATTGAGTATCTGCTGTAGATAGATTGTCATTCATGATTCAAAATATTCATTTTGAATCAGATGGTGTTGTAGAACTACATTGAACATCGGTAAATACTGTTGTTGTTGTTGTTGTTTAATGCAAGGAAGAAGGAACCAAAGGCCGATGGGCCTGCAAACTGTTCCCTCCAAGAAAAAAAAGACAAGACAAAAGAGAGCCAAATTCAAGATTCGTTCATTTGGAGATGCCTGGACACACTGCGTTTAAAAGACTGGAAATCACAGGAAGTAGGAAATACAGACAAAGGAAGACAGTTCCAGAGTTGACCAGTTGCATAAATGAAGGACTGGGAGTAACGGTTAACTCTTGCATTAGAGAGTTGGACAGAAAAGGGATGAGACTTTGTTGCTAGGCAGGTATAGTACAGTACTACGTGCCCGTCATAGAGGTGGCATGTATGTGTCTGTCAGCCTTACCCTCTCAGCCAGCAGGACAGTGAGTTGTAAATAGCCAACAAGTAAGTGTGCAGCAAGTTTGATTAAATGGAGGGTAGTCATTTTAAAAAAAACAAGGTAATCAAAAAGAGTTTTTTTTAATTACAAAATTAGGGGTGTTTAAATGATAAGTTGCTTATTTAAAATGGTTTGAAACTTATCTGTGTTTGCGGTTTATGAACCTAACAGGTAGCTACGGTATATTATCACTGTCTGCAGCAGCTTCTCCTGCCAAATATTCCCCATTGGCTCTGAAGGTCTGCACCTCATGATAGATGGTTGTGCTCATAATTCATGCATTTGATGTAGTGTTGCGTACTTCTTCCTTTGGCTACTCTTCAGTCATCCTCTCCACATGGCCAAACCACCTTAATATGTTTCTCCTAACGCTTCCTATCACATCCACATCCACACCACAACGCTCCTTCACTTCCTTATTTGTCAGTCTCTCTCTCCACGTGACTCCACATGCTCCTTTCAAATAACTCATTTCCACTGCTCTCACTCTTGACTTCTGTCCCTCCAACAGGGTCCAAGCTTCACTTCCATATGTTGGAGTTGGTATCACAGTACTGTCATGTAGCAGCTTTTTCACTTTCATGCTCACTTCCCTGTTTCTTATCACTGCTTTCAAGGGACAAGCAGCTGGTAGCAGCTGTGGCTCAGTGGGTTAGAGCGCTCCACTCTGGCCGTAGGGTCGGAGGATCAAATCCACCCAAGGGTCATTGGTAGACATCAGGAAGGGCATCCGGTCATAAAATGCTACACGCTTCAATCCAAAAGTCCTCTATCCAGGGGCAACTCCTTAGCCCCTCGGGGATACCAGGCGTAAAACCAGTTTATTTATTTAATTTTTATTATTTTTTTTTCTTCCCTGCTGCACCCCTTCAAGCACTTCACCCACTAAACTTCCATCCTTACTCATCACACTACCGAAGTACTTAAATGAACTCACATTCTCCATATTCTCGCCATCCAGTCTCACTGTACATTCACTGACTTCACTTTTCTTGACGACCATCACTTTACTCTTCCCTACATTCACGTTTAGATTCCGTTTCTTACACACTCTCTCCCAAACTCATCCACCAAGCCTTACAGCTCCCCTTGGTCTTCAGTGAACAACACAGTATCATCCGTAAACAACAGTACAGAGAGTTTCCACACACTGTTCTCTCTCATTAGGACCACTGCCCTACCTTGTATCCCTTTTACAACCTCATCCATATACAGACTGAACAACCATGGAGACATGACACATCCCTGTTTCAATCCAACCGTCAAATAGAAAAATTCACTCAGTTCACTATCCACATGCACTGCAGCCTTGGCATCCTCACATGGACTCTTAACAGCATTCAACAACTTCCCATTTACTCCATATATTCTTAATACTTTCCACATTCCTTGTCTATCCACCCAGTCATATGCTTTTTTCAAATCCTTGAATGCCACATACAACTTCTTTCCCTTCTCCAGAAACTTTTCCACTAAAGACCTAAGAATGAATATCTGATCTATACACCTCTTCCCTTCCTAAAACCTCCCTGTTCTTCCCCAACTAATTCCTCTGTTATTTTCCTAACTCTGTCAATAAGTATCCTACCATATACTTTTCTTATTACACTAAGAAGGCAAATGCCCCTATGATTACCACACACATCTTTTACCCCTTTTCCTTTGTACAGAGGAATAATTATACCTGATTTCCAATCCTCCGGGACTCTACCTTCCTTCCAGGTCAATCTGCACACCTTCCACATCCATTCTATTACTATCTCTTTCCCCATACTTCAGCATTTCACCACACACTCCATCAATTGCTGGGGCTTTCCCCATTTTAACTTTCTTCATGGCTTCCACCACTTCCATCCTACTGATTTCTTCCTCTGTTCTCACAACCTTCCTTCTCCCAGCTACTCCCCAGCCATTTATACTTGCATTACTTTCATTCTCTGTGTTCAACAATTCATTAAAGTGTTCTCGCCATCTGTTCACTTCTTCTCCCTTCTCCACTAGTAATCTACCATTATTGTCTTTCACACTCCAGCTAACTTCGTTGGCACCCAGTCTAGCTCTCGTTACCTCTTTCCAGAACATTTTCTTACATTCCCTTCACTTTACACTCAAATTCCTTCCAAATTCCTCATCCACTCTCTTCTTACTCTCTCTTACTAATCTTTTCACCTCTCTCCTCCTCTCTACATATAACTCTCTCTTCCGTCTCTCAACATCTTCGACGCCTCTGTTCCTCATCCACTCATTATATGCTTTCTTCTTTTGTGCCACAACCTCTCTCACCTTTTCAGTCCACCATGCTGTTCCCTGAACCCCCTTTTGTCTTCTCTTCACCCCACGTACCACCTCACATGCTGCACAGATTTCTTCTGTGAATATCTTGCACACACCTTCCACATCCCCATCTGCTCCAGTCTTTATTTACCCAATCGCTCCTCCACTTCCCTTTTATACTCAGCCTTTATTCCATCCTCTTGTAACTTTTCTACCCTCCTTGTAAGAACTACTTCCTCCTGTCCTTCCCTTCTTCTCTTCCTCCANCTCCTCCACTTCCCTTTTATATTCAGCCTTTATTCCATCCTCTTGTAACTTTTCTATCCTTGTAAGAACTACTTCCTCCTGTCCTTCCCTTCTTCCATTTTGTTTGGATCCTGATTCTGACCACCACCAAGTGGTGGTCAGAAAGTCCACTCCCCCAACCTCTATATACTTTTGCATCCATTACACATCTTCTCATCCTTTCATCCACACACACAGTCAATCATTGCCTTCAGTTCATTCAGTTCACCATCCACTCTTCTCAACACTCGCCATGTATACCTATGGATCATTTTGTTCCTGAAGAGAGTTTTAGATATCACCAACCCCCTTCCAGCACAAATGTCCATTATAGCACTGCCATTGTCATCCATCTTTGCAGGCATACCCCACTCACCAACCACTCCATCCACCTTCTCATTCCCTACTTTTCCATTCATATCTCCAACCAGAAACACTCTCTCATTCCTTTCAAACTTTTCCAAGCAGGCATCCACATTTGTCCAGAACTCTTCTCTCAGTCTACTTACACGATCTTGTGTTGGCGCATACACGCACACAATCGCCCACAATTGTAGTCCAACTTTCACTCTTACTCACACAATCTATGAGCCAACTGATTCATACTCTCTTACATTCTCCTTCCATCTGTTACTCACAGCGTAACAGATGTTTGTTTAACTGTCCTGGGACTCTGATGGTGGAATTGTATACAGTGGTGCTTCTTCTTCTCTACCGAGTTTGAATATGAGTCGGAGATGGCATTCTCCAGTGACCTTGACTGGGTACTGGCGAGACAGGCACTGGTTTTAGATTTAGGTTAGTTTCTTTTACAGCTGTTAGGGCATTTAGATTGGCTTTAAACTTTTATTTGGACTCATTTGGGTGGATTTAGGACTTGGTTGAGGGGTAAACCCAAGGCTCAAAACCGCATCCGTGTACTTTACATGTTAAATCTACCCTCAGATACGATACACCACCTAGCGATGGGTTTTTACTTAACCAATTGCGTTGTTAAATCGGGGTTTGTCTATATTGGCATCGATGGAGGGTAGAGTTATACACTGTGCAGTAGAGTACTGTATTGTACTGTTCTGTATTGCACTGTACTGTATTGTTCTGTACTGTACTGTACAGTACACAGGGTTCCCACCGCCTCTGGAAATCCTGGAAAAGTGAAAAAAAATTTCTAGTCAGGGAAAAGTAAGGGAATTTTGTAATTTTTAAAAATATCATGGAAAAGTCAGGGAAATGTTTGGTGAAAATTGAGGTTTATGCTAAGGTGCATTTTTTATTATTTTGTTCCATGTGTACAGGCTAAGATTAATTGTAAACTGAATGGCCATGGCAGCTTCACTCCTCAGTAATGAACAAATCAGGGTGATTTTTACTAATTTAAAAAAAGTGTAAAATTATGCTTGAAAATTTACTTAGCAAAGTATGAAAATATACCTGGAATTTTGTCAAAATTCCTAGAAAAGTCAGGGAAATTTTTGCTGACCAGAGATTGGGAACCCTGAGTACACTTAATCATATGTGGTCTAGTGGCGAATGTCTCCCCCAAAGATTACTCCAGCTTTGTAACACAATACAGTACACAACCTCAAACGTAGCATGCCATAGAGTTAGTCCAACCACTAGGGTTTTGCGACCTCTTGGCTGGACGAGTGGAGTGCACAGGCATGACTTCACTGGACGACATCCATGGGGGAGAGTGAGTGCACGGAGATATTCTCAGGGCGCCAAGTGAGGCGTGCCTATAGTGGATTCTAATTGGCTGGCACATAGCAGGCATTTTCATTGGTACCTGATTTTCAGGATTTCCTCTGGCACTGGTTGGCTACCGCTTACGAGCCAGTTGAGATGTCTCAACACCCGATATTGCGTTGGACCGCCAGTTATGTCCCGTTTCAGCACCGGATGTTGCATGATTTAGCTGGATATTCTTTAATAGAGCCAAAATAGCTGCACCGGATATTGCGATGGGCCAGATATTGTGACAAAGACTATTTGAGAGTTTACTGTACCTATTAGCAGAATAATTGAAGATTTACTGGTCTGAGCTGAACTGTTCGAGGAATGAAATCATCAGATACCATTCCAGTCACAGTTGAGAGCTGCCTTTTGCATATACTGTAAACATGCTCAAATATTCTGAAGAAGTTTGTTGAGTATGGTGATCCCTTGGTTATCGAACATATTTGGTACACTCAACCCTCGCTTTTCACACCTAGTTGGTGCCACTATGGCTGCGCTGTAGCCAAAACCGTGATAGCCAAATTGAGGAACTTATGGTAATACTGTAATTCTAATTGGTGCCATGACCTCAGTATTTACCTCTAAGATACCCTTTTTGTACCACATATTAACATATAATAGTCTAAAAATGAGCATACAAATTAGAAACATACCAAGGTTAATAAGAAACAGAACTTAATATCCCTTTTTATTGACCTTTTTGGAGATGTTGAGTGGCCTGGGTGGGTTGGAGGGGTTCTGAGGCTGGGGTGGAGTCTACTGACCATTCCTTCGACGTTCCATCTCATCAAGGAAATTCTCAGCAAACCCAAGAAATTCATCATCATCATCATCATTATTGGCGGAAAGTACTCCAGAATCCAGGTCGGCAGGTGCTGGTTGGCGGTCCTGGTTTGAAGGTCCTGGTTGTGGTTCCAGTTGTGCCTGTGTCCGATGGCGTAGGAAGTCTGTGATATGCCGTTGCTGGAGAGGGTTGATGTGAGCATGGTATTGCTCCTCATATCCTGCGAGTACCTGGATAATTAGGGAGCATCTTGCATCACTGTTGATGATGGAATCTTGTTCAAGGAGGTGTTGTAGCTGGCCACCCAAATCAATGATCTTTTTGATATTGTTCATGCACAGTCTCTTGGTACACTGCACATCATCACCGCCACCTTCCTCCTCCTCACCTGGGCTGTCCTCATCTCGTGTCGTTTCCTCTTCCACAATATCAGCAGCAGAAACTGGGGCTGGTCGTATCATTTCACGAATATCTTCGTCAGTTGTTTCACCAAAACCAGCTCCAGCAGCTGCCTCAACCTCTGCCTGCACCGACCGAGGCTCACCAGGTGCAGACCCACAACGGTCCTCAGGTAACCCCTCCAAAAGATTCCGCCAAGCATGATGAATCGTTGCGTGGGTTACGTCATCCCAACATTGAACCAGCCTGCTTGACACTGAACCACTTCCAATAGTTTATAACTTTCTGCTCAGCATCATTGTCTCCTGGCAATTGATTATCCTTATCTTCATCCTCACTGCTGTTGATCAGTTGCCGGATTAACTCAGCGTCCTCAGTGGCCTCCCTCGTCATTCTAAATTGATGCCTGGAGTATGCGGCCTTCACCACCGAAATAACTTCTTGGTCGAGGGGCTGGATCAGTGTGATGGTATTGGGTGGCAGGAATTCCACTTTAACATTGGGGTGCACGGTCCTTAGAAGGGACGAGTGTCCAGGGGCATTATCCAGCACCAACAGAATGTTAAACCTGATGTTACTTTTGTTACAATTCTTCTCAGTTTGTGGGATGAATGCCTTCTTCAGCCAGTCCAGGGACAGTTTGGCCGACATGTACCCTTTCTTTGAAGTCATCCATGTCACGTTCAACTTCTTCATGTTATAACCCATATAGGCCCTGGGTCGTTTCACTTTGTGCACAACTGTCGGCTTCAGGCAGCACGTCCCTGAGGCATTCATGGCCAGCACCAAGGTGAATCGTTCCTTGAGTGCTTTCCTCCCGCGTATTTTCACCGACTTGGTGGTGATGAACGTCCTCTGTGGCATAGTTTTCCAATAGAAATTTGTTTCATCCATATTATAAATTTGTTCCGGTGTATATTGGCCCTCCTCAATTATGTTCTTGATAGTTTCAGGTATTAACGTGCAGCTGCCTTGTCATCACTCGCCGCTTCGCCAGATATTTTCACACTTTTGATTTTGTGCCTTGCCAGAAACTTGTCCATCCAACCTTTTGAAGCCATAAAACCTGGGAGGTGTTTCACATCTAACTTCTTAGCGAGGTCCACATAGATTTTCTTGGCGGTGTTCATGATTTCCTGCATGTCCACATCAGTATTTCTCCTTGCCTGTCGATCCATATATCTCCCAGGCAATTACTTAGTCTTGAGGAACAACTGATTTCTGCTACGTAGGGCCTGGGAAGCAGCCTGTGATGGTGCAAGACTCATATCTTTTATGATGTGATCACGATTCTTTTAAATACCCCTCACAGTTGATTCGTTGATGTTATATTTCTTCCCGACACTTCACTTGGTCTCACCAATGTTTATAAGTTTCACTATTTCCAGTTTATTCGCATAGCTTAGGTTCTTCCTCTTCTTTATTTCCCTGCCAGGTGCTGCAGCATTACATTGGGCGACGGTAGGAGGATGGGGATGGGGTACGTTGGCCTTTGTAATATCGCAAAAAAGGTTATTGTTTTTGCTCTCACTGTTCACAGTCTGAGGACATGCACTTGAATGCCTTGGCGGGCGGGAGACTTGGTCGGGCAGCCAATCAGCGCTCGGCTGACGCTGATGTCACACGACCAGTCACAGAGTGAATCTTTTGTTGGCTGGGTGGAGCACCAGAGCCCGGCTTTTTTTTAATTTTTGAAAATTTCTGGTGCATGATAGCAGGCATTTAGTGCATGATAAAAATAGTTGGGTAGTTTTTTACATTGCGATGTACACTATAGCGGAACCCGTGATAGCCGAGACGTGAGTGTACAGGCATACCCAATATCTCGCACATTAATAACCGAACACTCACTACACCGAACAAAATAAATTGGGGAACAGTCCCATAATCCGAATGGACATCAATTTGCAATTCCGAATACTCCGCCTCTCCCTTGGTTTGAAATGCTTGCGTCTGAACATGGACATGGTGGTGTGCGCAGCTCTCCCTGTCCTCCCTCCATCTCTTTGCTTCTCCCCCCGTTCCCAACCTCCCTGTCCCTCCTCCATCCCCTGCCACGTTCAGCAGTGCCAGGCGTCTCTCTCTCCCCATCTCGGCTTAGCGCACTCCTGCCTGGCCCGCACTCATCCACTCTTGCTGTGTCTGTTGCCCAGAACATATCTCAGCATAGACTTGTGTTATCAATAAATTACCATATCATGTTGTATGTGATGTTTGATGTCCCAGTTTTTTTGCAGTAGTAGTGTTTATGAGGATAATAACATGACCTGTGGTGTTTCTGTGTCCGTCTGTATTGACTGAGTAAGGTATATGAGAGCTTGGGTTTGGGCCTGGAACACATCTCTGGCTTTTCTTCAGTATCTTATAGGAAAAGTTGCTTCGATATCCAGCAACTCACTGTCCGAACACTTCCACTGGTGGAGGGGGAGGGAGTGACTAGGAATGTAGTGATAAAAGATATAAAAGTGGAAGTGCAGGAAGTGTACAAATTACTGGAAACTCAAGATGTAAGGAAAGCCCCAGGACCGGATGGAATTTCAAATTGGGTACTGAAGGAATGCAGAGAACAACTGGCGGATAAGATTCACAGTTTAATTGTGTGTTCGCCGGAAGAAGGGAAAGTGCCTAGGGAATGGAAGAGAGCAAATGTGGTACCAATTTACAAGGGAGGAAACAAGGAAGAACCCCTGAACTATAGACCAGTGTCCCTAATCAGCATGGTTGCAAAATTGTGCGAGAAGATTCTGAAAGATAGGTGGGTAAAATATCTGGAAGAGATGAATATTTTGACTGAAAGTCAATTTTGTTTCAGAAGTGGAAGGTCATGTGTTTCCAACTTGTTGAGCTTTTACTCAAGAGTGATTGATGTGCTACAGGAGAGAGGCGGTTGGGTGGATTGTGTGTATTTAGATTTGGAGAAGGCCTTTGACAAGGTACCCCATAAGAGACTAATGTGGAAATTAGAGCATATAGGAGGACTGAAGAGTAACCTTCTGGAATGGATGAGAGACTTTTTGAGAGACAGATAAATGAGGACAGTAATAAAGGACAGGACGTCTGGATGGAGAGAAGTAACAAATGGTGTCCCACAGATCTCGGTGTTGGCGCCAGTAATGTTCCTGATTTACATAAATGATATGGTAGATGGAGTGAGCAGTTATACGAGTCTGTTTGCTGATGATGCAAAGATCTTGAGGAAGGTAGAGGTTGAAGGGGACTGTAAAATGCTGGAGGAAAATCTGGATAGGATACATGTTTGGAGCCGGATGTGGGAAATGAAATTCAACGCAAAAAAATGTAAACTATTGGAAATGGGTAAAAGCACCAAGAGACCATCACTGAATTATGTGATGGGTAATGAACCAATCACAAAAGCGAGAGAAGAGAAAGATTTAGGAGTGCTGGTCCAGGATAGTTTGTCACCTGAAAAACACATTAACAAGATAGTTAGAGAGACATATAAACTCTTGACCAATATAAGAGTGGCATTTCATTACATGAATGAAGAGATGATGAAAAAATTGATAGTGGCCATGATCCGCCCCAGGCTAGAATATGCAGCAGTAGTGTGGCCACCCTGTGCAGGATTGAGGCGTCTGGCAATAGATAGATAGATAGATAGTGTGGTCCTCACACAAAAAGAAAGATATAAACAAGATTGAGAGAATACATAGAACAGCAACTAAGATGGTCCCCAGTCTGGCAGATCTGTCATACAGTGAGAGGCTAGAAAGGCTGGATTTGCCTTCCTTAGAGGAAAGGAGAGAGAGGAGTGACATGATTGCAGTGTTCAGGACCATGATGGGAGTAGATAAAATTGACAGAGAAGATCTGTTTGTATGGGATAAGAGAGCAACAAGAGGACACGGACTGAAACTGAAGAAACCACTCTGCTTGAAGGACATCAAGAAATTAAGTTTTCCGTATAGATGCATAGACCTGTGGAATAGACTGGACAAAGAGATCGTCCAGTCTAAAACCTTAAACGAGTTTAAAGCAAAATTTGACTTACTGAGAAAAAGAGACGGGACCCCACGAGTGTAGCTCACTTCCTGTATATCACAGTTAGGTAAATACAACACCGCCGGATATCGGGGTATGCCTGTACTGAACATGGTACGTGATCATGGAATTATATAATAATGAAAGCACAGAACCTATGAGACTTATCCTAATTTGTTCTAGGCATCCCAAGTGCAAGCCCTTTTACAACAGTTTCTGTCTATCTATCTATTGCCAGATGCCTCAATCCCGCACGGGGTGGCCACAAACAAATCGCCTCCATGTCGCTCTGTCCCCTGCCATTTCACTACCCCGCTCCCAACTCACACCCCCCTCTCTCATATACCTCTCCACTCCATCCCTCCCTCTCGCCCCCTCCACCTCACTCACATACACTCTCCTCGTCAGTCTTTCACTCTCCATCCTCTCCACATGCCCAAACAGCAGTTTATACCCACTAAATACATACCGTACATACTGTTATGATAAGTATCAGAAACACACATAATCATGGTTAGCTTAATAGAAATTGATGAAAAGAGCACAATAAGGAAGAAACACATGCCATTGAGAGACCTGAGTTGGGCTTGAGGTTAGGGGTTCTGAGGCTAGGGGGTGGAGAGTTAATGGTCTCCACCACCTGAGATTAACTCCTTGAGTAGGGCTTCATCTTTGAATCCCTCAGAGCCCTCTGAAACCACAGACACTGCACCATCATTTTTGGCAGTAACCAGCTCAGGTGCCCAATACTGATGTTTTTAAACCAACAAATCACAATAACAAGAGGAGCGCACATTTTCATTTCACGGTGAAATTGAAAACCTTTATTACCGAGTGTGTGATAACCAAGGGATCGCTGTATAAGAGAAGTAGATACTGTAGAAGAGAAAAAAAGATGGTGCTTTTGTTAGACAAATATTTGCACAATAGAAAAACTGCACAATCCATGAATGTAGTGACCTTGGGAATATTGTTGAGACTGCTAGCTTCGCTTGTGACTGCATTCATTCATTTATGAGTGCCAGGATAATCCTTTCCCATTGCTATTTGCTGTTTTAACTACTACTTTTTCTGCTTCATTGTTTATATTATACACTGGGGAGCTGTATTTGGGCACTGTGAACGTGTCAAAATGGCTGCTGCCCTGCAAATTTTGAGCTTGTGTGTATTGTAAGACTTCAGGGATTGTGTGTGCTCACAAAACACAGATTGATGAAAATAAAATGTGTTAAATTTGAGAGCCTACTGTGCCGTTATATGCATAAACCTGGTATATATGTATCAATCAGTTAAGCACTGTAGTAATGTACAGTACTATCAAGTTGTTTTGTGTTTAGATTTTCATCAAATATGTGAGTTATTTTTTCTCTTGTCAGCAAGCCTGTACGAGGGAATTCGGGAACCAGAGACTGTGATGGAGGACATCTTTATTCGAAGGTTTATGACTGGTACATGGCATGATCTCTTTGTTTCTGAGGTAAGAATGTAACTTCTCGCAGTTTAGTATTTATTTATTTACTTATTTATTTTTTAGACATTGAGACGTAAGAAGTATTGTATTGTTGATGTGGATGTGCTGAAAATTTCTAGAAGGGGGGGGTGAGAAATCGAAAATGAGGTGGAGGGTTGGAATGGAGGTATTGTATATAGTATTAATGTGAGTGATGTGTGTTGGAGGAAGTGCAGCCTGATGGTGGAAGATAGAGGTGACATGGAGTAGAACAAATGTATTGTAGTTTGAGGGTTTGCATTACAGGGAGGGCATGTTGACTTATTTGTCGTTAGTGTTTTATGTTGATGCTGAGCAGATAACTTAATGTGATGATGACTAAATAGTCAGGCAAGGTGAACTTGTCTTTCTGTCTGGAGAGGACAACTTCTGTGAGGTGAGTATTTGGTGAGGGTGAGTGGAGGTTTGACTGTAGATTTCAAATTGATGTGTATTGCTATATATGTTTGTGAAGTGTAGTGTTGGGGAGGAGAGTTGTTGTGGCATTCTCTTTAGTGGTGGGAATTTACTCATCCTTTGTTTGTTTGTTTCTTCTTTACTACGTCTGTCTGCATCTTGCTTCATAACTCACACACATACTTTTAGATTTTCTTTGGCTCCATATCTCTTGGCATTATAATATGTCCTCATCTCAATTATATTACCTTTTGGTCCATTCCAGACTACAAAGGGTTTACATTATCCCCATCTAATTGGTTCTGAACCCCTGGTGCAAAAACTACAACCTTTCAGAACTTGAACACTTAGATCTAGGAAAAGCTAACTGCTTCTGGGGTTTGTGACTAGAATGGGGCTAGTCACATCCTCCTGTCTAATCATTTGACTAAATTGTGTTACTTTTGAACTTTTAAAAGTAATATGTACTTCAATACAGGTACAGTACTGGGCTGAGGTGAGTATTGGGTATAGTGTGTTAAGGAGGTTAGGTGACTTTGAGGCCTGGATGGCCAGATGAAGTGGACCCTTGCTTCATGCAGACTTGCTTTGCACAAATCACTCTTTATGTGGCACCCCAGTCTCCACCCTACTTTCCTTTATGCTGGTGCTTCCATGGTTTATGTGGGAAGATTGTGGCTGTCAACCCTGGGTTGTTGCCTTCAACATTCAAAATATCCACGCAGTGACGTGGTTGTTACAGGATGTTTACATCATGACTTGATGCATGTGCACACACTGCTCTGGGTATCCTTTCTATGCCCTTTTAAACCATGCAGGCTGCATATTGTCCCGACCTTGACCCATGAGCTTATCAGAATCCTGTGTAATCTTACCTTGTATTACTGAACTTGAACTGTGATGTCCTCCACACAACAGAAAAAACCATCAGTGTGGTAGTTACGGCAAATGAGTGCCACTTACTGTTGGGGGAAAAAAGAAAAGAAAAAAAAAGGACATCTTAAATGCTTTGATACTGGAGAATGAGTGGCAAACATTGCAAAGTTTTACAAGATTAATGAAATCAACTGTAAGGTCTGTGCACTTATACTGTACCAAGTTAAGGTGGAGCAGGCAGTAAGGCTGGCCAGCCTCAATTGATTGAAATGTTTATTGTTGCAAAAGTGTAGCATTATGGTGATAGAGCTAGCACACATGCACACTTGCACCCTAGGACCACTCAGCAGACACTGTCTCAACTGTCTTCTGTTGAAAGTGCTGTTTTCACATTTCTTTTAGATTATGCTTTGAAAATGTGACTTTCAATGATGATGATATATGTTCATGCTAGAAGTAGCTGTGGATACATTTTAGAAATAAACATTGTATGTAAATAGTATCAGCTGATTGGAGTGTTTATTGTGGTCAGCTGAATGAAGGATAGACTGCTTTTGTGGGGTCACTGATCCTTAAGCCAAAGGTTGAAGCCTCACTTAAGTCTCAAGTCTTGCAAAAATGCCACACTAGTCATTACAACTACTGTGTCAAGGTGAGTTTAAATCCCACCATTGTTACCACTATTCTTGTACAGTCATTATTTAATGTGTGCAGTGATGGTCAGAGGAAGTTTAGAGGATGAAGTGCTTAAAAGGGTACAACATGGAAGAAAGGTTGCTGGTTCATTGAAAGCAGTGGTAAGAAATAGGGAAATGAGCATAGAAGTAAAAAAGTCACTGGAAGCAAAGCACAGACCCTGTTGGAAGGACACAGGTCAAGAGTGAGAGCAGTGGAAATGAGTTATTTGAGAGGAGCATGTGAAATTACATGGAGAGACAGACTGACAAATGAGGAAGTGAAGGAGCTTTGTGGTGCAGATGTGGATGTGATAGAAAGTGTTAGGAAAATTACATTGAGGAGGTTTGACCATGTGGAGAGGATGGAGAGTGAGAGACAAAGGAGAAGAGCATAAGTGAGTTTGAGGGGGGGGAGGGGGGGATGTAATATGGCTCCTATAAATAGATAGCAGGTACAACACATATTGCCAATTCTCGATACAGTTGACTACTGTAGACTTGCTATTGTATAAATACAGTAGGCGCGGAAAGTATTGACGCCAAAGGGCTGACGTCATTTTTTTTTCGCATTAAGTGAAGTAGGGTCAATACTACCCTCCCCTGTGATGCGAAATGAGCTGACGCTTTTTCAACAGGAGCTGGCAACCCTGCTTGATAGGTTTGGCACCACAGGAGCAGGCTCAGTAATGTTTGGGCAGCCACAGGAGGAGGATTGTCTCTGTGTGTGATGCACCATGAGGGCATGTTTTGACTCAAATAACACAGTTATTTGGTTACCTACCACATTCTCATCATGCCTAAAGTAACCACAAGCAAGGACAAACATGTGGAAGTGATTACTTTATACAAAGCTGGCCACAAACTCCCATTTATTGCAAATCAAACAGGTGTTAGACTGAGGACAGTGCAGAGACTGGTGAAGCGGTTCAAGGACAGTGGGGAGGCCATTCCTCCCACTCCACTTCCCAAGCCTGGGAGACCTCGTAAGACAACCTTCAGGACCCGTCAGCTGATCTCAAGGCAAGTTAGCAAGGATCCAAGGCTAACAGCATGGGATTTAAAAGAAAAGAACCCACAGTTGCTGGCAGATGTGTCTGTCAGAAGTGTGCAGCAGCTGTTGCATGACAATCTGGGCTACAGGAGTTTTTGTGCTCATA
>JAGKTI010004893.1:0-26177 GCA_018397915.1 Birgus latro
GTGGAGAGGATGGAGAGTGAAAGATTGACGAGGAGAGTGTATGTGAGTGAGGTGGAGGGGGAGAGAGAGAGGGGGAGGCTGAGGATGAGATGGAGGGATGGAGTGGAGAGGTATATGAGAGAGGGGGGTGTGAGTTGGGAGCGTGGTAGTGAAATGGCAGGGGACAGAGTGACATGGAGGCGATTTGTTTATGGCCACCCCGTTTGGGATTGAGGCGTCTGGCAATAGATAGATAGATAGATTATAGCATCATCTGCGAACATACTCATGTAACTTTTCAAACCCTCTGGCAAATCATTTACATATATCAGAAACATTATTGGGGCCAAGACAGAGCCCTGGGGTACTCTACTAGTCACACTTCTCCATTGTGAAACCTTGTCTCTCATCACTGTTCTCATCTGCCTTCCTGTCAGAGAATCTCCTATCCACTTTAATGTGATAAGGAAATTGTGCTAGGGTCCCTCATATGCCCATAAGAATGTTGACCTAAGTGTTATTGCTCATTTGTTGGTTACCAGTGCTCAGTGATTGTTAGAAATTGGTCAGGTTGCTTGTTCACTTATTTGGGAGACATATCAGTCAGTACCTGGCTCATTTGTATTTGGAAGAATTCATTTCATTGACTGGCAACAGAGAAGGTATAGTATGCACTGTATTAGACTGTGACAAGGGCTTCATCTGACCCCTAACAGGTACAGTTAAACAGAAAAGCATGGTGGACAACACAGTAACTAATGATAGGATGAGCCATACATCTGCATATTATTGTACAATAGATCACTGAAAAAAAGGGTGGTAGTATCTGACTGCTTAATACTGAACCAAAAGGGAAGTACATAGAATCATAAATTGACTGAGGACACCCTTGTGGAGAACCATAATATTATGGAAAGTAAAACAGAGATGTTGAAAATAGCTTGGAAAATTTTAGATAGGGATAGGGATGGAGATGGTGTGTAATAAAGTATTTAGATAATATGGTTGTTTAAAGTGAAGATAAAAAGAAGGGTTGTGAGGGAGGACACTACAAGAAACTGCTGAATGTGGAGATTGACTGGGGCAGGGATAGCTTGAACCCAGCATTAAGTGATTGCTGTTAACAAAAATTGTGCATAATGAGTACTGAAAGTTGGCGTTGTGATGTATCAGCACCTGCAGACTCTTAGTATTTCATTACCAACAGGAACCTGTACACTTTAGTTACAAACCCAATAGATTCCTACTCTTTAAGAAACCATGTACTATATTGGACAGTAACTACATAACCAGCAGTTGGATGCTGGGTGGTCTAGTAGGTGAAGACACTTCTACTGGATGTGCCCGTCAGGGTTCAGGTCTGAGGATTGCTTGGGGTTTACTGCTTACGTACTGTAAGTCACTTATGGATAAATGATTGGTCACCCTTACCTTAAATGTTTGGACTGAATAGCCTTACCCTGAGCCCCAGCACTCCTGATTGGACAGTACAGGATTGGATGATTGTTGGATGGCATATAGTACTGTACAGTGTATGTAAGTGACCAGTATTCCTTTTCTTTCAGTGGAGATGATGAGTCCTCTCAGGCATTTGTCCCATTTATCATGGATGTTCGGTTGGGCAGTGGTGATGTAACATCAACTTCAGTTGATTTAGAGGACCCAGCTTCAGTACCTCCAGCTCCCACTTTGCCTGGCTCCCCTCCAGCAGCCTCAACCCCAACAACGGGACTCAGTACGGACAAAGCACGAGATAATACTACCCCTCCATCCTCCCCTAATATCAATAGCTCACACCTTGCTAAGTAAGTGACAATTTGATGTTCTTTGATTATATCTTACAACCATTCCTCTGATGATTAGGGAAGCATGAATACTACACTTATAAGCCCCATGTGCTGTAAAAGGTAACAGAGGAGTGAGAGTGGGGACTTAGAAGGCCTGTATCTGAATATGACTGTGGCTCTCCACTGCCTATGCCTTGTATTGCAAGTTGCCTTTTATCTTCAGTAAGACAGGAGGCTAGGGAGATTTTTTTGTGCCAGGATTTTCTTTCATCTCTAATTTATTTTGACATAGGAAATTGGGTTCATATAATTCTGATGATGTTAGTGAAGCTAGTTTTTGCCCTTATCTTGTTTCTCCTTCTCCTTCAATTCTTCTACAGGCAGGTTTAAATGAAAATGTTGTTTGTATGCTTGCTCCCTGATCATGTGATTTAAATATTATTTCAAATGAAAATTTTATTTTTATGCTGAATAAAAAAAAAGATAATGTTCTTAGCATAAATATGTATCTGCAAGTAAAGTGTGAGCTACATAACACTTGAAACTAATATACTGTATATATTCAATGTATACTAGCCCCCAAAATTACTGATGCACTTTGAGTCGTATGTCATCTGAAAAGTTTCAAACATACAGACTTAATAGTCTGTTAAAA
The DNA here is from genome assembly GCA_018397915.1 of Birgus latro. NCBI lineage: Eukaryota > Metazoa > Arthropoda > Malacostraca > Decapoda > Coenobitidae > Birgus > Birgus latro. Next base: position 2,422 of record JAGKTI010004893.1, read on the forward strand.
CCTGTATAACTTACAACACACAGTACTGTACAGGTATACTCTGGTTAACGATGCAGTTGGTTTAAGTAAAAACCCATCATTAGGCGGGGTATCATATCACAGTGTAGGGTTGTAGGGTCGGAGGATCGAATCCACCCAAGGGTCATTGGTAGACATCAGGAAGGGCATCCGGTCATAAAATGCTACACGCTCCAATCCAAAAAGGCCGACGCATGAAAGCATGTTGCAGCCTTCAAAAAACGAAACAAAACGAAACAATGCATTTTTGAGCCTTGGGTTTCCCCCCCAAACAAAGTCCTAAACCCTCCCAAATGAGTCCAAAAACAAATTTAAAGTCAATCTAAATGGCCTGACAGCTGTAAAAGAAGCTAACCTAAGCCTGACACCTGTAAATAACTCACGGAAACTAACAAAGAAACTCTGAAAATCATCAAATATAAATGGAAAAAATCAAGCTTAGTAAACTGTACCCCAAAATGGCAATGTACACCCCACCTATGACTAAAACACATTAATCTGAGACTAAAAACAGTTTATAAATCAACCTAAACACACAGTTTTAGGCTAAAATATTATCAAAATCAGTAAAAAAAATATCAAAACCCATCATTAAACTTGGGTTTGGCCATCATTAGGCAGTGTATGGTGGTATTTCTACCCCCTTCACTAAGCCGGGGTATCACATCTAGGGGTATCGTATATCAAGGTATACCTGTATAAGACAACTTCTTACAGATTAGAAAGACTACAGCTAGTAGCTGATATGGCAGCTATCAATCATCAGGGCTGCCAGGATGTACAAGAACAGATTCATTTTCTGCTTTTATTTAATTATGTGTCACAATATTTAACACAATGTGCTCCATTATAGGGCTTTTGTATAATACAGATAAAGTAGCTATATATGAACATGTCATTTATAAGAATGCTTTTATTGTGTCAGCTACAAGGGCTTGTGTGAAGGAACAGGCCAAGAACCATTAGATTTGCAAGTGGACTACTGGCTAGTACGTGGCTCTGGACGTGAGGAGAAAGAAAAGGATAAAGAAAAGGATAAGACACGAGTGGATGGTGGGAAATTCACTCTTAAGACAAGTTTCAGGACGCTGCAGGTTGCTCGCCTGGCCCCTCTCGGCGTCACACAACCATTCGACCCTTCATCATGCCACCATCTCACATTATCTTTTGCTACTAAGGAAAAGAAGCAGAGAAGTTAGTTTCAGTATTTCAAAAAGCTTATTTTGATGTTAATGTATTCCATATAATTTAATACAGAAGCTTTAAGCCAAGCACAACCCTCAGTTAATGTGACTGCCATATTGTGGGAAGTTTGTGTCATAACTAAAAATGTACTGGTAGTTAAGCATCATCCAGTATTGGAAAAATATCACAGAGGTGTCCTTGATACTGACAACCTGATCAGAGTCACCTCTTCTCTCTTATATCTTACCTGAAATTACCCTAAACACCTTGCCACAACACACAACATACAACACACATAAAGACACACACGAGCTTATATACCTAAGTGAAGTTGCACTCCCTGTGAGTTGGAAGGACATCACCTTCCCCTTGCATTATAGGTGTTATTGACACTGTTTGTAGAGGGAAAGTTATAATTTTCTCCAGCACAAATGAATGTTGTGTCATAAGATAATGCACTAACCGAGGGCTGACTATATTGCATGATGTTACTCAAAGAGAAACCAGTGTAGTGTTTCATGTGCTGAAATCTACATCTGTCTTGAGCAAACATTTCATTTTTGGCACTGTTAGAACACCAGTACATTGCATTAGACTGTTACATTAAAAGGAATAAGAAAAATTAGTTATATTTTCCTTAAATACATGCATTCAGAGGCTTGAATTTGCTTTTCAGTAATGCGGCTTGGGAAGAAAAAGGAAAAAGAGCGGGAGACAGAGAGCCGAAGAGAAGTCGTCGATGGTGTCAGTCGTTTATTAGGAAGTGCAAAAAATCAGCCATTCAAAGGTGGTATCTGTGACATCAGTACAATAAGAGTTTATTTTCAGTGTAGTTAGGTCACACTATTCATGGCATATAGGATATTCATTCATGGCAACCTCTAAAAAAGTCCTGGTTCATATCAGTTACATGCAGTTGACAGTACCTCCACAGAATCAAGTGCATTCAGTAAATTTACATACACAACACATAAGCATTTGAGCACCACCACAAGATTGAGAAAGCTATACTGGATCCAGTGCTTTGTCATGACTGGCTATAGAAATAAGACTAAGGAAACTAATGAATCCAGTGCTTAGTCATGACTGGTTACAGGAATGTTTGCTTGTATGAGATTTTGTACATCCACACCTTCCCTGATAAGCCCACCCCACTCCCTCAGTATTAGAATTTTGTTGGTTTGTTCTTGAAAGTACATTTAAGTTGAACTTTAGCTACTACTTAGCAAGAGCGTGTATAAATAATAATGATACCAGCAGTGGGTTAGAGCGCTCAGCTCTGGCCGTAGGGTCGGAGGATCGAATCCACCCAAGGGTCATTGGTAGACATCAGGAAGGGCATCCGGTCATAAAATGCTACACGCTCCAATCCAAAAAGGCCGACGCATGCAAGCATGTTGCAGCCTTCAAAAAAACGAAAAAAACGAAACGATCATCATCATCGTCCTAACTTCTTTTCATACCCAAGGATGGGATGAGGTGGGGTTCAGAGAGAAAGATAAAACATGATAGAGGGAGAACAATCAACATGTTGCCCAGTTAAATGGGCCAAACTCTTGGTCATTTACCTTTCAGTCTTCTAGAATCCTGACATCACCTCATAGGCATAAAATAATCAGAGCCAAATGACTCAGCAGTATCTTCCCTGGATACTGTAATGAGGCTGTTGTTGTTGTCGCCAAGCCTTCAGCACACCCTTGCACTGCCACTACCTCAATAACTCCCTCACCAAGACTGCAAAATCTTGTCGGGTATTCCAGGAAATTTTGTATGAATATTAAGTTTGCTGTCGTTGGTAATCATCATTTTCATCATCATCATCATCATCATCATCATCATCATCTTCATCCTTTTTCCCACCCACAGGTAAGTCTTTATGCTAAAATAATGTACTATACAGTAATAAAGATCACTTGTACCTGCCCTGATTATTATAGTGTTGCTGGTGGTATTGGTGACTAAGCTTTAACCCCGTCTACAGAGCAACATCTTTTTTTATTGTTTAATCAGGCTACTAACAACCATTTTTATGTTATTTACCTATGCATGTCAAAAAGTCACAGGTAAATAAAGTTGTGTGGAGATAGCAGGAGTAAAAGAAGAATGACTTTAGCAAAAATGAGAATGCACTTTTGGAAGTATGAGCAGTTTGACCTTCTGCAGTCAGTCAAGTGTCATTTTATTACCTGAGTCAAATCCATCCACTCCCCATGGAAGGAATCTCAACCCTTCCTCCCCCTTATTTCTATCCTAAACATTTGACACATGCCACATGTTGTCTGTACAGTACAGTTCATCTGATTTTCTCTGTGTATTGTATTCTGTACTGTGCACTTTTTAGTAATTTTTACTGTCTTTCCCTTTTGAACATAATCACTGTATCAATATTCACCCATAGTTTTGTTCCCATTCATACTGTGTCATGCTGATTTGTCATTTGAGGCTCATTTTCCCATGTTCTGCCAGCAAAGCCATGTCATCAGCATACATTCATATTAGTGAGTAGTAGCAAATTGAAACATCGGTTCATATTTTCATTATGTGTTTTTATATAATAATGTAAAAATCTCTTTACAGTCAGTATAGACTCAGCTGAGTGGACAAACGTGAAATTCTTCCAGTTGTCCTCTCAGTGGCAGACTCAGATCAAGTCCTTCCCAATCCTTCTCTTCAGTCTTCAGGACTCCAACTTGTGACTCTACACTCTACAGGACCTTCAACGTTAGCTTCAGCTTTCCTCTGGACCCAAACGCCCAATGTTATTTCAAGTGTCTCGTCACAAAAGTGTATCATGTAAGCAATAATAAAATGCGAAGAGTGTGATAAGAAGAGCAGTGCTAATGTTGAACTTGAAGTTTTTGGACATTGAATTTGAAATTAATGTAAGTTGCAGAGAGATAAACAGTTCGTGTTTGTAATTCTGTATATGTGATATTTGTCAGATCATGATAGTTTGTATACTTGTCCTTAATACAGAAATGCTACACTCAGCAGCCCCATTTAGCAGGTCAGTTGAGCTAGTGCCATGAGAGATCTGTCTTAACTATTAATTGGTTTGCTAAGTACTGTGCTCTAGAGTCCTTACTTCTTGTAAACATGTTATAGATACACACACGATATACTACATGTACAAATGCAAATACCATTCAGACATTCATTCATTAGTAATAAGTTTACTAAGGACTCTAGAGTCTTTAAACTTTGTAAACCCACAAAGTTACTTAGTTATAAATGAATGATATTCCCTGTACAAATGCAAATACCATGCTGACATCCATTCCAGTTCTAGTGAGGTTTGTTGAGAGCCCGAGTACTGCCGATTCCTGTTGAGGAGAGCTTCTGCACTGGTAACATATTCAGTTCTGTTCTGTTAGTGAGACTGAAGTAGTCAAAACACAGCATTCCCAATGTATTACAACCAGTAACCACTCAGTCAGTGCTTATAGTATCCTTCACCTACATTTTCTCATCTGGAAAGATTTCTTTTTTCATTTACTTGGTCAGCACTGTCAGTTACTTCACCTTTAGCTGCTGTACTGAATTTTATATTTTTAGTTAATGTCAGTACTGTAACTTCATTTTCACAAAATATATTGCTTCATGCTGTATTAAGCACTCGGTCACTCACTGTCTCATATAACCACTTATTTTTTCCTCATGCCTTATGTTTGTTTCAGTGGACTTCATCAAGTAAGGCACGGAAAAATTGTCCATTCTCCATTTTTATATTCACCTTCAGTTTTCATTGTATAATAATTTTCACCCTTTGAACACTGTAATTAGAATTAATGTATAGTACAGTATAGGCATTTATTAATGTTGTGACAAGTGGTGACTGAGGTCTGTACGTAGTGGCTTTAAGGATTTTTTAACACCTCTTCCTTAGCTATGTGTTCTGCATATTACACCTTAATATCCTCTTGTATGTTCTTGATTCTAACTATATCAATAGTAAATGGTATAAGTAACATATGAGAGAATATTATGGCATAATATACAAACCAGATCTCTTGGGAAGAGGTGTTATGAAGCCTTTGCTGCCTAAAATACAGCCCTAAGATGATTGGAGGCATTTCTGGTGCAACCACCATGGATGAACTTTGGTGGGACTGAGTATTTGGCAATAGGTGCATTGATGATCAAGAAGAGTAATTTTTTTAAATTTTCGGATGAATTCTTTGTTTCATAATCTTCAGAATTTAAGTGCAATGGAATATTCTTCATTTGATCCAGAATGCAGTGTTTTGTTTTAACGCCTTCAGTCCAGTGACCTATTTCTTATTTTATCACGCTGCCACTAAGTGACATTATCCAACATAGGACAGACCTGTAGTAGTAAAGGGGTTAGTGAAGGCTGTATCTAACCCCTCCAGTCCAAAACATCACTCCCAGGCTGGATAGGATTGTCTGAAGGTAGGAACAGTAAAATGGAAAGTGCTTCATTGGTGTGAAGGGGTTAATTCTCACAAGCTAAAATTGTTAAACTGACTTACTGTGACATATTAGGAAGTGATGGGCTAGTTGTCACCTTCACCCATCTTGGTCTTCATAACCTAATATTATAGGAGATTAGATAAAATGAGAATCACAAACAGAAGTATTAGCTGATGTTGGTGTTAAATTATTCTTCCGTCTCATGTAACTTAATGATGCAGACCTTACTGGTTTCATCTTTCAAATACTGTACTGTATATTATTTTAAAAAGTCTTTCACTTCCTATATTTTTGAAATTAATATATTACAGAAAGATATATCATCAGTAATCAGTTCTGTTTCATGGTTAATGTTCAAAATGGTTTTTTTTTTTTTTTTAACCAAATGGAGCTCTTTCAACATTGCCATATGTATGAACAAGTATGACATCACATGAAGCACATTATTTATTAATTTTATAATGGAAATCATTTCTGTTCAGTTAGTCAAACTGTATGACAGTATTTACTGCTTTACACACTAAGGGAAAAAAACATGTTTGAAACAACTTCTCTTCCAAGTTTTGAATATGTATTTTCATCAGCTAAGGAAGTTTTGTCAAACCTCATCCTTAATTACAGTATTTATTTTGCATATTACTGTTTGTCATTATGTTGTGTTATATGATTTTTATTCCAACATTGATGCAATAAATGACCAGAATATATTAAAATGCCAGATGAAGAAATAAATTGGCAAGGAAAAGGTGCTAAAAAGCCACCTTAGCTGATGAGAATATGGGCCTTGGTGTTCAGTGATGTTATTGATGTAACAAATGTCTTGATAATTTTTTTGCCTGACTGGACGTAATATCAAGTACAGATAATGAAATGCTCTTTGTTGTTAGTGGCAGTAGTTGCTCTTGATTCTTGCCCTAGGATGAAATCACGCAAAAGCCAAACTTGCCTTGCAGAAGGGTTGAAGTTCTGCTTGAGAAATATGTCATCTAGACTTGGGGGTCAGTCTACCTAGTGATTACTAAGGAATATTGGAACAGTATTTACTTTATGGGTGCCTTTTTTTGTGTGTTGGGTGTGTTTTTCCGTATTCATTATTTTTATTTTTTTCCTGCGAGAGTAGATCAGAAATGTGTTTTCAGAAATAAAGCTAACCTCATCTACCCTCACATAAGAAATCACCCCTTGTTTTGCCTAGCCAATATATCATTATTAAAAAAAAAAAAAAAAAGCATCAGGTGCAAAATGTTTCATAAGAACCATTGTTTTTTGCTAATATTGTATATGTAAGAAAATCCAAAAAAAAATTCCAAAGCCCTCCTTTTTGGCCCTCTTGAAAATTTGAATTCACCACACACCACTCAGTTTTCACACATTTCACCTAATTGTTGTCACTATAGAACTCAGAAACTATTAATTATTATTCGTCATTGTCATGCTTGGACCATATTAAGGATAATTATGTTTTGTTATTGTGTGGTGGTGGGCACCAAGCATCAGATGATATTCTTCACACATTTCACTCCATTTCAGGTACGCTTGAGCTAAAAAATGTACCCTTTACATGGCAAAAACATGATTTGTTCATGTGGATGGGACTGTACAAATTGAATTGGGGTAGAGGTTTATACCGTTGTGTGAAATGTGTTTAGTGCAAAAAAAACTCATGTAAAATGAGGGTATATTATATTGGGGCCAACGTGTTTTGGTCAGGAATGTAGAGTACCATTGTTGTTGCGCATGGTGAAGTATTGTGATATGTGTGCTATAACTTTATTGGTTTAGATTAAATGAGGTAAGTTTCATTTCTAAAAACATTTCAAACCATCTGTATCATCAAATCAATCCATGTAGGAAAAAAGAAGCTGGTTAAAAAGAAAACCACAAAAGAAAAGGAGCCTGTATAGTAAATATTGACCAAATACCGAACTGAAATAGTTTCCTTGTCCCACAGACTGCAGATAATCTCCCAGCAGGGACTTTCATTTGTGCAGTCAGTTATAAAGTATGTCAGCTTGCATTAAAGGTAAGATGCATACCAAGTTAGAGTACTGTACTTCCTATGGAAGAAGCTGGTCATGTTTATGTTTTGTAGCAAGTTAAGAGATAGTTTGTGAGTAATTTATCTGAAATTTTCTGAGACACTGAATAAATATTAAGGAGATATGATACCATAAGACAGAACTTTTCTAATACTGATGAATAATGAACATAGCTTACTCAGCTTAGTAAATGGCTAGGAGAGTAATGAGTCAACTTTTTTTTAAAAGCTAGAATACTATTGAATATGGGTAATTTTTACCTACAGAAAAGTTATGTAGAAAAATTAGTTGTTTTCTATGAAAAGGGTACTGGAAATACTGGACTGTGGCTGAAGCTCAAAGTTACCTAGTTGTTGAGTGGAACTCCTATAACTGAGGCATTATCAATACACTTTCAGATATACTGTACTTTACATGATAGTAAAAGGGTAAGAGAATATTATAAATCAATTTACAATTCATGCTGTTATGATTGAGCAATTGTTGCATCTTGTGAAATTTTGACCACTCAGTCCTGTATTATTTTGGATGATAATAAAGCTCTTGTGTGTTGCTTATTCTGTTCTGATAATATTGATTATTTGCAGATGAATTTCGAGTGAAGAAAAATATGATCATAACAGTTAAGGACTGATCTGGCTTCCTCTCAATCAAAATCATGCATTCATGAAACTAGAGTCATATTTTAAGTGGCTTTGGAAGTTTTGTAATGCCTCTTGCGTCGTGATTTATTTTGCACAGTACTCCTCAGTATGCTGTAGTATCTTGCTGATGTAAATTATGTCAGTGTTAAAATGAAATAAATAATTTACAGGAGAATGTCTGAGTGTAATATGCAAAATACATTGCTCAGGAAAAGGTTTTGCAAAGTCTCTTGCACCACCTAGAATACAGGACTTTGCTCTATTGGATCAAGTCTTTCCAGAGAGCGTGAAGCTGTCTAGAGTGTTCATGAAGACTGCTCTGCCAGCCTTGAACTGGACTGGTTGTCCTAAGTTGGTGGGAGCATTGATCTCCCTGATGTGCTGAGTCTGCTGATAGATAGTATTAGTGGCCTTGTGGGGCCAAAAACCACTAGTCTCATGCTTGTCAGGGTTGGGAGCATCCAAAGAATGATTATTAAACTCCAATCATGAATCATTTACCTTATACTGTACTTTACTCACCTCATTTTGTCAGTGTTCTGCATTACTCGAAGGATTTAATTAACTCCACAGGCTTTATAGCACCAATTGAATGGCTTAAAGCTGAATAGATAATACATTTGCATAGTACATGGATGTCACAGCTGTATTCCTTTTACTCTGATTTGGCCAAATGCTGCCCTCTTTCCATCTGGAATGGTGAGCTGTATCAGTAGATTAGCACTGGAATTTGTTGGTAGTCATGAAGAGGTGATATGGAAAGGACAAAGTTGTAGTGGCATCTTCTTTTTCCACTGAGTGACATGAAATAAGCTGCAAAAAGACAAAAATATGGGCCAAATTAAAGTAAAAAGAGTATAACTAACTACAACCAACATAAACTGCAGCATAAGCACTATACTATAACATGTACAGTAAATGTAATATTCATGAAAAGGGACTCAGGCAAGGACTATACTTTTTGTGTTTAATGAAGAAATATTGGAAGATCGGATGACTAGAAGTAGTACAATTATTATGCAATTTATATTAGTGTGGCATCTGAATTTATTTTTTCATTTACACTCATGTAAGTTGGTAATTATTCACGCAGTCCCACCAAATTTCTTTGAGCAATATCCGCATACTAACCACAGTGTTTTATAATAGTGTTTGTACAACATGTCAAATTTACACATGTGCTGTAATGTGATAAAAAGTTCAATGGATGCCCTCACTCCAAGTAAAGTAAATGTGATGTAAGCATTATGTTAAGCATTTGTAGACTTGTAGGCAATTTAGAGAATAAGAATTGTATGCCGTGAATGTGTTAAAGTGTTTATATTCCCATTTTTGGAAGATGTCCGTAGTTGATCATTTGTAATGACTGTTAAAATTACAATTACATAAAGAGATGGACCATAACTCATTATGCGAACAGTACAGCGTATCATCATAACATAATTCATTCTCACTTTTTTAAGACCTGATATCAGTAAAGTTTTATAGATACAGTGATGGATGTGTACAAGCAGTGTGAAGTGTAATAATGCTGTCCACAACACATACAGTATATGGTTATTGTATACACATCAGGTACTTAGGTACTTCTTTTCCTTATGATACACACTAGATCTCTGTTATTGGTATCACTGCATTATGTTAAACAATATATGTATATGAAAATATAAGGATACAGCTTAAATCAAAGATGTGTAAATAATTAATAATGTTGGCATTCAGGTAGTAACTTGATAACATTGGTTTTCTTCATGTGAAGAGATGGAGCTGGAGAGGAACAACTTGATGCAGTGGCATTGGCATAACTGGGCAGAAGGTTATACAAATGTCCCTAAGCTCCCTCCCTGGCCTCCAGAAGGAGGATGGTGGACTGCAGGAGAAGGGAGCTGCAACCAGCAGTCCACCAGGTTCACTTCCAAATGAGCCTGGGGTCACGCCAATAACAACAGTATGTCTGAAGACAGAGAGTAGGAGTGTTCTTCCAGTCTTACGAAAAACAGATAAGTAACGATTGTCGAGACATTAGTTGGATTCTTCCTAAATTATTCTAATAAGTACAGCCATGATTTAAAGAAATGTTTTCCCCTGGGGGCTTGCATACTTGCCATCATAATGAAAAGCAAGGGTGGTGGCCGAGATTCACTAGCATTACCATCCCATGGGCTTGCCAGCATGTGTATCAACTCCTTGTTCTGATTTTGCCAATGTAAATATCATGGCATGGTAAAGTGATGTTCTCACCACCTTTGACAACTACAACCTCACAAACAAAATATTCAACTCAAACATGCACAATAACACAAAACGATGGCTAGCAAACTACTTAGCAGGGAGATATGCACATGTAACTTTTGCTGGTCAGTCCTCGAACATCAGAAACTTCACAGATGGTGTCCCCCAAGGAACTGTCTGGTCTCCTACACTCTTCAACCTATACATGCATGACATACCCACACCCCACACACAACAAATACACAGCTTCCTATGCAGATGACATAACACTTACATGCACACACCAAAATGCAAACACAGCCACACAAATCCTCCAACCTTACCTCAACACACTACATGAATGGTTCACCACAAACAGACTCAAAATAACCCCACCCAAATCTACAGTGACCCTTCTCACAAACTGGACAGCAGAACAGTTACATTCCACACCTCACCATAGACAACACTCCCCTACCACACACACACACCCAAAATCCTTGGTGTAACATACATCAGTGTCATTTAAACAACACATCACAAACATCAAAAATAAATTAACACCCAGACTCAGTGCCTTGAAGTCACTTGCCCATACAACATTTGGACACAACAAAGAAACCACTACCACAGTATACAAACAATATATATGTTCAGTGATGAATTATGCAAGCCCTGCTTGGGCTCCAAACCTCACTAAAACACACTACAACACTCTTCAGACCATATAAAACAAGGCCGTAAAAATAATCACATGCTGCACAGCTACTACACCTACAGACCACCTACACCAAGAAACCAAAGTCCTCAAAGTCAAGGATCATCTAGACATTAGAGGCACCTAAACTCTCGCTGCAGCCTCCACAAACCCACAACATCCACTACACTACATGGCAGCACATCCACACACACCAAGGAACATCAAAACAACACCCAGCACACGATATCATACACAAATACTATCATCTCTTCCCCCCTGCCCGCCTCAGACCAGCTTCCAGAAGCATATTCATACTCAAATCACTCGCCGTTCCATTCAGTCACTCAAAGACAACACACAGCTGCATGTATGGCCTCCTGATATTCATCCTTCTGAATCCTATCTCCCCCGTGAGGATAGGGTCCACCTGGGCAGGCTGAGATGTGGGCATCATCCAGCCCTCTTGAGTTATCAGAAGAGGCTGGATGACTTCGTCGCTGACGCTTGTCCAGGATGTAACACAGCACCTCGTACTATTAAGCACATCATGGAAGACTGCATTGCACACAATTACCTACACCAGCAACACAACATACACTCCTTGAGAGCTTTGTCGTGGCCTTCCTTAGGGACTCAGGGCTGTTCAGCCAGACTGCCTAGGGAACAATTACTTATACTACTACTGCTACTACCGTATGAGGGACTTTCAGAGTGCTGAGTCATTCCCAATTTGGTCCGACACCAGCCCTTTGCTGGTTACTGTGCTTGTAATAGTCATGGATTATTTTTACTCCAGTGTCGAACTGTGAGATATATTAATGGCATATGCCATTGATATTACTTAAATATTACTCAGAAAAATCATAACCAATAGGAATTATCTCCTTAATGTGCACAATTTTAGGATTTATCATAGACTCAGCACCCAAGTGTCAACACTTCACAACGTCACCTTCCATAAATTCTATTTGGTTTATTGAACTTAGTAACCGATCTCTTATAGATATTAAAGCCTGCCTATTATTATTATTATAATCATCAGTTTTTGTAATGACAGTCCTTGCATTATCTGCAATTTAATATTTTGTAAATTTAAGTATTTAAAATATCACTAAGGAGCTCGTGCATGTGCATTAAAGGGACAGTCCTGACTTGGAGAACAGCCCATGCTTGTTTACCAAATAAAATCATGTATTTTCCTTTCTTCAGTTTATGGAAGGGATGGTAAAATAAATCATAAAACATGTACCAGATGAAGATCATATAAGACTATTTGAGCCTCTGAACGAGGTGATGTGAGAAACCTAACTTTTTCAGTCCGATGATAAAACTAGTTTTATTCATGCTACCAGATGAATTTACCATTTGGAACTCTCATACTGAAGGGGGTTAATGAAGGCTGTACCATCATCCAGTTCTGTCTCCCCTGAGGTGAACAAAATCATTGAAGTAAAGAATAAAATTATTTGCATCTTTGGAGTGAAGGAAGTAGTTTAATCATGTTCATTTAGCAGCACATGCACTAGGCTAACTTGTAATGGTCTTTTTTTTTTTCCTCATTGTATAAATCAATGTATTGTACATCACAAGAATCGAACAAGTATTGGACTTCAAAACCTTGATTAATCGGGACAATTGCCCAGTAAATGAACCGTAAGCACATCCGCTTGCACCGAGAACTGACAAAAAGTGAGTTATGTTTCATCCCTTCTTGGGGACGGTTGCCTGTGACATGTGGAAATACTGTAAATGTCTAGTGCCAGTATTTGGCAAATATTAAATTTCAGAAAACTAGAGCAGTTACAAGCTTCAAGGTAGCACTATTCTTACTCAGAAAGACAATACGAATGTAGATATGAAAGCCGGTTCCACTGACCTCATTAGTAATACCGTATAATGAAATGACTGTGTGTAAGGGATTGCCGAAAGGAAGTCCAATGTACACATATGCAAAATAGCCAGTCAAAAGTATTCATTCATGGGTGTGATATTTTTTATCAACAAGTACTCTATTTTAGTGACTTTAATGGTCTATAATTTTCCCAACTCCCAGACATGTACTGTAGAATAGTCACAATAGTTACGATAATTTTTCGGTTGCAGGACCAAGTTGTGCTCACCAGCTGGGTAGCAGACGAACCTCTGAAAGTCCCCCATTGCGGTATATTTCCTGACATCCACCCATCAGAGGTGTCTCAAAATAGAATTGAGTTCACCTAGCTAGGCATAGAAAGAGACATCACCCAGCAGTGTTCAGTTGCCAGCTTAGATTTGAGTTGGGTGGATTCATAGATGACACATGCCCCACTTGTAGAAGGCCCACACAACATAATGCTACAATATAATGCACATAATGGAGCACTGCACAGTACATGCCACATTAAGACAGACAAAATATCAGTGGTGTATGGAACCTATGGAATGGCCTCAGTTTCTTACCTGCACTTGATGGGTCTGCTAAGCCAGAAGGAGCAGGATTGAGCAGCAGCAGCAGCCGCATCAGTAGCAACTGTAATACAGTATTACGATGATGAATCTGGCCTGAAGGGGTAACGTTTTTCTGGTTCATGGTTGTACGTAGCCATCATCTGGAAAAGGAATTTCTAACTGGTATAGAAATTATTGCCTTAAAAATATATGCTTTCTTTATTCCCTGTTTATTATATGTATTAGAAGTAAAATGAAGCTGATGATACCTGCTGTGAATGCAACCAGTGGTACAGTAACAACAGCCCTTCATGCTCTTTGACAAGCATTGGAGACAGAACATCACAGTATGGGTTTTTGCTGTAAAAAGCTTTTGAGTAGGATCCCTAGTATTTTGTATGTGATATGATGATATATTTTGCATCTATTATAATATTGTACTCTGAATTTTACACGTTTGTTGGTCATCGTCTGTAAATTTCATTTTAAAAATACTTGTGACTCAAAAAATTGTATGTCATAAATTTTATACTGGGTTATTAGAGTTTGGAATTTGGAGCCATTAGTACTGGTATATTTATTTGTTGTGTGTTCATACATTACTGTAGTATAAAAAAAAAAATGTCATTCTATAGTTTAATAAAAATAACTACAGTTAATTTCCAGAATAAGGGCTATGCATTTTATAATGAACTACACCTAATACTGTACTGTATCTCATACTTTACAATTGCAACTTTTCATATTCATACTGCCACACCATGTCATGTTCTTCAGTAAAATATTTGATGTTTTATGACAATACTCATATTGGGTCTTCCTAGTGTGTGTAAATTTTAATCTTAATTTTCATAAGTATTGGCATTTAATAGTTTTTGTATGGGAAGTGACAGATCATTGTATGAACATATTTTTTTTTGTTTTTTTATAAATAACTTGATAGTCTTCAAGAATAATTTAATGTGGAACAACACTGCAACAGTATATAAGTTTTCACATAAGCAAAAGCACTCATTTCATGCAGAACTAGAGAGGAATTCAGAATGTACAAGTATGGGAGATGTTGTATTTAGACAGTACTATAATAATTTCCCCTAGTTTACTTCAAGATATGGAGAAATTGGTGACTGTATTTAGTTAATGTGCTGGCATGTACATCATCTGTTGCATCAGTCCCTACAAAAGATATTGGGTCTTAAATCATTAGAACTTGTATTTACAGAACTTTTAAGTACTGTATTACTGTTATATTGCACTCATAACCAAAACATATAAACAGCTGTAAGTATATATCAATAAAATTGTTTGTCCATGTACATGGCATAATTATTGTTTAGTATGGGACATAAAACTTTTAGGAAAAAATTACAGTATGTAATTGTGGAAGTTCAGTATATCAATATGTTACACTGACATTAAATTTTTTTCAGTTGAGGTTCAGTTGGGACTACTTACTTGTAGTGATAAGATCACATTCAGTACTTAAAACAGTAGATGTAGTGCAGCACACTGTAGGCACTTTTTCAGTTTTGAAAATATGTAAAAGACTTTGTTGCCAAATACAGTAAATCAGTAAAGCATTTACACTAAGAAAAATATATAAAGAACAGTTCTGCTTTGCAATCAGGCACCACTCCAGTTACCAGTATATGGTGATACTGCTGCACATGTAGCTAGTAAATGTAGATAAAATGAACAATTCAAGTGCTATAAAAAAACAAACAAACAAATAGGTAGTGGTTAACAACTCTGCAATTCATCTGTTTATGTTGATAATGTTGTACAACGAAAACCAGTTTTTGGTAGGGCAATAGAAGGCAGCAAAAGTTTTTATTTTTAATCACAGTATGGATGGGCTGGAGCTGCTGTGAAAATTTCTTTTTTAAGAAATTAATAAGCTCCATATTCTGCTGTGTAAGCTCATTGACATTTGAAAAGTGTGGTCATTGCTCCATTAAGAGAAGAAGTTATATACCCTTACATCATAGGCATCAATCAGTAGGGAATAAGGGTGCTGCACTTGATACTTTTTATCCTGAGAGTGATGTATGTTCTAAGAAAATTAAAATACAGGTATGTGAAGCAGAATACTTAGCTTAGTATTTATTTATGCTTGACTGCAGTGAATTAAATTGCATAAATGGCACTTCCAGGTCTTAGCCAAACAGGGAAGACAAAATATTATTTATTTTTTAAATGTTATTGCTTGATGTCCAAAGTTTGTCAGCTCTGAGTGCAACATTACTTCCTACAGTGGACTCTGGCCACTGCATCACCAACACTTAGGGTCGAGAGCTTAAACTTAAAACTGCAATGTGAAATGCAGGCTCCCAATTTTTTATGGTAATTTCCAAAGCATATGACCAAAATGGAGAGGGTTTAACCTTCCAGTAACTGCTGACTGCACTCTATAATATGTACTGCAGGGTGACCATATGTAATAATGACATTCATTGCATAAATGACCATCAAAAGTTTGAGGCTTGCAATGCACTTTGTGATTAAAGGTTTAAATATATGGTCCTGAGATTCACAAACATTTGCAACCAGCTCCTCATAACTCATATTTGTTTTCACAGAAAGGACACTCTAGAATCATCCTAAGTATCCTGTTCTTTCTGCAGAAACTAGTCATAGTTACAAGAGGAATATAATCATGAGCTATTTTTGGTTTATGCATGAGGGACAAGGGAAGGAGAGGGCAGAAATTTTCTGCATCTCATGTTCTTCCTGCAAATCCAAGTTATGAGAAAGAATTGTAAGTTTGTTTATGAATCTCAGCTCAGGACAGTAATCCTGGAAAGCCTTGTACACGTAGCCCAACATATCATAGAATATTCTGGTCACTTCTTACATATAAAAAGAAACGTACATTGAAGTGCACATTCATACCGGTAACTGAATTTAGTAAATGGTGATGACAAAAGTCAGCTGATTACTTCCTACATGCTTTTTTATATGTATATATTTGTGCCATTGTAGATTTCTGTTCATTAGTTTCTTTGTTTCATCAGAGCTTTATTGCATTTTGTATCTTATTTTCATATGGTTTACTTGGTATAGATTTTTTTTTTTTTTCATATATATATCAGCACAATTTATAATATAAGAATATCATTCATTATTTGTATGACCCGAAATGAGAATGACTCATTTTGTATCATCAAACCATCCTGAATAAGAGGCGATGTAATTTGTAGTGACCGATGTCACAATAAATGTTTGAACGCTAGTTGCTGTTATTGAACTAGATTATAATTGTTTCAGACAGAAATAAGTAAACATTGAATGAGTAGGAATTTGATTAAAGAAGGTCGCAAAACTTTATCAAAACTACAGTAGTAGGATTGAAAAGGGAAGCAAATGAGAGAAAAAGAAAATTTGTAAAAGGTGTAGCACAGAATTTATTTACGCTATAATACAGTGTACACTGAAATGAGAGAAAAGGAAAATTTGTAAAAGGTGTAGCACAGAATTTATTTACACTATAATACAGTGTACACTGTAATAACTGTCATAATCTGCTGGATTACCGTAGCCACTAGGGCATAATGAGTGTACAGTATGCTGTTCATCAAATGATCACGTGCTTGAGGCTTGAAATCCACTCAAAGCCCACTGGTTGACATCATGAAAGACATCTGCTTAGAGAGAGCTACATGCGCACTTGCAAGGTATGGTTTCTGAAAAGATGTCATAAGCAGAGTTTCACACTGAAGCTTATCTAGACCTCATGAGTACCAATAACAGTGTAATAATGAACTCTTGCTCCTGTAGCCTGTCAGAGCTTCCAAATACTTCCCTAATAGTGAACTACAAAGACTTCAGTCACAGTGAATTCCTGGTTTTGTATTCCTTCCACCCAGGGGTAGGACTAGAGGTGAGGAGAATGTTGCTGTTATTGTTGCTCAATCCCGATCTGTCTGGCTTAGCAGACCTGTCGACCACAGGTAAGCAACTGCTTCTGTGAGGCTGTCCTACAGGTACAGTATGGTACATACACTGTGTAGGGAACCAGCACCTCCATGTGATAGTGTCTCACCTGGGTTGGACCAGGATCCATCCTGTGGTGAGAGGCAGGAAAATATGAGGAGGCTTGGCTGCTGGGTGGGCACTGCAATTACTCCAGCCAGGGTACACAGTGCCACCACACGTAGGCTCCTCATCAATAGAATATATGGTTAGTAAGTGTTCCGACCAAAGACATCTAGTAGGGACAATGCAGATAAATAAAAAATGATGATACTTGGGCTGGTGGTGGTACTGTCAAAAGAAGAGGGAGTGTGGCTATGTACAGTTTGCCACAAGGGTATGGAAAGAAACTCCACATTCTGCACTGTTTGTGATAATTGGGTGCATAAAGTTGTAGTGGTATTAGAGATAGGCAGCAAAATAATGTGGATTTCATTTGTGTGGCGTGTTAGGAAAAACATGTCGAGATTGAGAGGCGTGAAAGAATTGCTCTTGCTGAAGAGTATCGAGTAGATGGAGTTTTGCTATTTGGGGAACATTATGTGCTGCGGGTGGGACTGAAGCTAGCTCAGTGGCCAGGGCAAGGAGTGGTTGAAGGAAGTTCTGGGAGCTATTGCCTCTCCTGACATTAAGAGAGCTAAGGAATCCTTGTATGGAGCATGTGTTAGGGGTATAATGTTGTCTGGTAGCAAGACCTGGGCAGTAAAGGAAGAGGATATTTGTAGGCTTAAACATACAGAAGTGGTAATGATTAGATAGATGTGTAGTGCATCATGGTGGTAGGTGGTGGCGACCATCATCCGCTCGCTCGATGTAGTGCTGCCTACTACTTCACCTTTTATCATTTGTTTTCTGTGTCTGACCTCCTCTCTTATGTAACCCATCTTTCCTTTCACTTTTTATTACTCTTCTTTTCAGGTGTCTTTGCACTGAGTGACAAGCCTAATGGTTTTGTGTAAACCAGGAAACCATTTACAATGCTGGGTGGTAACCATATAACCAATCCATTCATGTTCCCTATATGTCAACAAGTGGACTGGCGGAGGGTTAGTGCCCCTCTCTGTAAAACAACAAACTCAAATGGCCACCCTTTACGAGATTGTGGCGTCTGGCTATAGATAGATAGTAGTGTGTCATTGATTGAGAGACGTGAGGGAGTTAGGACTGCAATTGAAGAGTGGAGAGGGAGGATGAGACTTGACTGTATTAGTGTTTTGATGAGGATGAATAGATTGAGGTGGTTCAGGCATGTTGAGAGGACGGAAGATGATGACTGGGTGCAGAAGATGAGAGCTGAGAACGTCGAGAGTAGAGATGCAAAAGGTAGACCAAAAATGACCAGGGACAAGGTCATAATGTGTGACATTGGGGATAAGAAACTGAATAGGTTGGTTGCTAGATCAAGCAGTGCAGAAAGCCATCATCAGGTGTCCAAGGCCAGCTTATGCAAGCATGTTGGAGCCAATATACACAAAACAAAATGAGTGTTTATTCATACTGTATTACTCAAAAAGGCTCCAACTTGCATGGCTGCATTGGTGCTGATCACCTAATGATGACTCTTCACTCTGCTCAATCTCTGGCACAAAACTAAATAATTTACTGTATTTTTTACCTACTGTTCTCTCACGTGAACTCGATTATCATCTATCTATCTATTGCCAGATGTCTTAATCCCATAAGGGGTGGCTCAATGGCAGAATAAAACCATATAATGGTTCAATGTCCTTTCAGTAATGTTCTTTGTGAGTATATTTTTCTCTTACAGCATGGGATTGGGATGGAGAGAGGGTGAATTTACATCATCAAAGCGAAGAGAATATAATTACAGTATATGGTAGGCTGCATAGAACCGATTGTGCCAGTATTCTTATGTTACAGAGCCCTGGATCATGTACAGTACTATTTTAAAAATCCTGCATTCCTGCAGGAGAACAGATTCCTCTGATAATATTATTTCATAACCGAAGAGTTTACAGTACTGTATACTGTTTGCTGATAAATATATTTTGCTGTTAAAATACAATTTTCCCTATTCACACTTAAGAACTTTCCTTTTTATGAGACAGTTGTATGCAGATCATGAATGGACCTCACCCATGCTGTATATTGCCGTAAATGGTTTCCTGTAAACCAAGAAACCATTTACAACGCTGGGTGGTAACCATATAACCAAACCATACGTGCTCCCTACGTGTCAACAAGTGGGTTGGTGGAGGGTTAGTGCCCCTCCCTGTAAAACAAATAACTCAAGAGTCAAATGGCCACCCCTTATGGGATTATGGCGTCTGGCAATAGATAGATAGATAATAGCTCTGTTGCCTTCATGCAATTTTTAGACATCTGGTGGTTTAGCAAATTGAGCTGTGCAACCTAGTCAGGCCCCAAGGGTGTAGTTACCAAGGATGGTTGGAGTTTGTTGCTCACATACTGTAATGCCACCAAGAGATAAGTAACAGGTCATTTTAGCATTAAACGTTTGGAATGCATAACCAGACCTTAGGCCCTATAATCCTAGTGGGGCATTGCTGAATTAGACAATTGATAAATTTACCGAATTAGACAATTGATAAACAGTAAAGGCTACTGTGCTACAAACCCATTAAAATAGAATTTACTTGCATAAACTGTTAACTACAAATTTTCCAAATTTTCTACAGGAAAGTGCTTAGTGCTAATAATATATAATAGTTGTCTTTAGTGTATAGGCCTACTGAATTTGCTTGTCTCACATCAACATTATTTACTGGTCTCAGGAGTTATAGCTCAAAAACTGTACTTCACTTCAGGTCTTGGATGGGCTTTAACTATTCATCTTTTCGGACCTTCATTTCATGTTCTTGGAGTGGTGTGGTATGGGAGGATAGTTTTGTGTGATGTGCGAAAGGGTGATGTGGTGCTAGAGGTTTGTTGGTAATGGTAAAATCTACTACAGTGAAGCACCATGTCTTAAAATCGTTAGTGAGAGACTGATGGATAGAGCTATTCCTAGAGATGCCCCTGCATTTAAAAACTGTACTCATAGAAAGCCTTTGGCGAAGCACTAAACTGTGGTATGCCAGGGACGGTGTACGAAAACCCAGGCCAGTCGCATAATCATCACTGCACATTGTGTTGTTCATTTGTTTGTTTACAAGTCAGTCTTGAGAGTGGTTCGTGTCTGCTGTTGCAGTTCGTTTTGGCTGTGCACTGCTCATGTTAAATGTTTCACTTGTTTTCCTGTGGGACCACCCGCCTGTTATCTCGGTACTTTAATCAGCCTCTCTATTCAGGTGAGTTGATGTGGGTACTCTGGAAAGTGTGATAAGTATCCATGGATGTTTTGGCCATGTGGGCACAATGAGATACTGACAAGGAGAGTGTGTAAGAGTGAATGAGGGGGAGGGCGAGATGGAGAGACTGAAAATGACGTGGGGATAAGGTAGAGAGATGTAAATGTGAGGGTGGTGCGAGTTGAGGGAGGGCAGCCTAGTGACGTGATGTTTGTGGCCTCTTTTCAGCAGTAAGGTACAGTACATGTCTGTAGACAGGTACCCCTATGTTTGTCAGTTAGCTGTTACACACACACTGCCACAATTTTTCCATTATTTTCCCCTCCTCCCAATATTATCATCTGCCATCTCCCCGAACTAATCAATTATCATTCTCAGCACGGTGCATTGTATATCATTCTTGCCGAGTCCAGTGTTGCTTATGGAAATTTGAGGTTTAAACGCCAAGCATTTCGTTATTGAGGATTTTCACTTTTTTTTTTACCTCTATTATTTGGTTGCCAGATATTTGCTAGCAGGACGAGTGCAACCTAACTTAGGTGGTGAATATAAGACATAGTCCTTTTTACAGAATATTCAGGTACTGTCATTTCACTTAAGGTTATTGAGTAGTTTATGGCCATCGAAAGTGAAAAAAAAAAAAAAAAAAGGAATGTAAAGACGCTTCATAGTTGTCCGGGTCGTTCTTTTCACCGAGAACCACCTAAACCTAGCATAACATTGAGGGCCGCCTAACCAAACCTTGCTTTTCCAGGGGCCCTTGGTGAAGACTCACCGATTTGACCCATGGTTGAAAGAAGTGATTTTTTTGTTACATACGAGACAATAATATTATATTATTACGCAATAGCATTAATCATCTGATACGCATTAGATCATGTGAATAATGTACAAAAGCGTTATAAACATGTAAATTTGAGAATCTCATCATACTGTGTACTAAACTGACAGTAGCGTCACCAGTCACCACTGGCATGGACGATCAGAAATATATCCAGCGGCAGAGGGTAGTGCTGCCAATATTTTTTAGCTTTTGCTTCCGTTCGGGGGAGGAGGGGGAAGGAGTATGAAAGGAAAGAGGTGGGGGATGGAGACGAGGAGGAGGGAGAAAAGGAGGGAAGTGGGGGACGGAGATGAGAGGGTTTGGAGGAAACTACTGTCCTCTGTTAGACTGTGATTCAGATTAAAATAATCTTTTACGTACACCCACGGACAAATGTGTTGACGCCTCTCCATCCTCACTGTGAACCACGAAACCATGACGTGTGAGTCCGAAGCACCTATAATGATCACACCATACAGGGGCCACCGAGGTGGGGGGTGGAGGTGAGGAGACCGGTGAGTGAGGGGGAGTTTGGCTAGTTGGAGCAGAGGGGGTGGGGTGGAGTCAAGCGATTCATCACGGCAGTACTATAAACTTGCCTCTAGAGTTATATTATATTATTATGGAGCTGATCGGAGAGGAGAGAGAGCAGCAGCCGACCATGCCAGACGTCAGACCTGACGATAACGCCTGCGACCCGTTGAGGGGGGCTACAAGTCAGCCACAGGTTTCTGCAGCCCAGAAGATCAAGGGGACTGTGGTTTGGTTTAACGTGAGTGCGGGGTACGGGTTCATCAAACGCCAGGATACTGGTGTTGATGTTTTCGTGCACCGTTCGGCGATCGTTAAGCCGAATCCACGACACAGGTGATGGAGAGCGGGTGGAATTTGGTATGTTTGGGACTCCAAAGGGTCCTGAGGCCCGGGATGTTACTGGACCGGGAGGTGTGGCCGTGCAGGGCTCTGCTCATGCACGGCGACGTCTCACGGCCCAGGGACATCAGTCTAGGGATCCTGGGAATCCCAAACAACTAAATCTCCTCGTGGAGATGTGTGTCGCGACGGCGAAGGCTTTTTGTGGGGGTGATAAGGGGGCTTTGCGCGTTCTCCTCCCTAGGATCTTTGAGGAGAACGGGCTGCCTTCCCTTGTCATTCCCGAGTGCTTCGCCCGCGACATACACTCGATTCCCCGCCGACGGGGGCGTAGGGCCCGGCAGCGACGATCTGCTGCCCCTCGTCAGACCCCGAGGAAGAGGCTGCGTCTCGAGGCTCCCCTCAACAGGGAAACTGCCACTCCCTCTGTTGACGACCCGGCAATGTCCAAGACCACGGTTCAGACCACGGCAGAAATTCACGAGCAACCAGCGATGACGGAGGAGGGGCAAGATTCTTCAGATACTGCCTCCATGGCCGAGGAAGCGTCGACCTGCTCCTCGGCCGAGGAGGAGATTCGTGAGTCCTCCCCTCCTCCAGCAGCAGAGGGCCCTCCATCTCGCCCTCAAATCATCGACCTTAAGAATCGGCTAGATTTAGCCTCCTACCGCCACTTCCTGACCCTCGATGCCCACACCCGGTCGTACCAGCTCGGAGCCACGACCTACACCACCCTCTACGATCTGCCCCGGGCTGCCGACATGGGTGAGGAGATCAGACCCATCCTGATCATTCGTGGGGAGGAGGCACGTCTAGCCGATCTTCGAGCGTTCTACCATATGCTCCCGCCACGATTGCGGTAAAAGCTCGGCCAATAGTGACGTGAGGCTGCCCTAACTACCATTCCATATATATTTGGCTGGCCTAATGTCCCCCAAGAGGACGATGGCCATTAAGCCCCAAGGTAAAAAAATATATTATCTGACATGTTTATTTTATGAAATGTATGGTTTGTTTCTATATCTTGAATAAAAGTTTGTGGTAAACTCTCGCTTAATTCCTAAACACATAGTATGAGGGATGTTGGAAGAAGTTATGCTGCCATCTGTGCGAGCTTTGGCAGTCCCTGAACCTGAACCTGTTTATATATATATATAT
>JAGKTI010004893.1:26389-46269 GCA_018397915.1 Birgus latro
TGTATATATATATATATATATATATATATATATGTGTGTGTGTGTGTGTGTGTGTGTGTGTGTCCGATTCTTGGCATAGGCTTCACAGCCTGCTATCAAGGCCCAGCAGTCCTCCTACATACCATACACCTCTACATGTCACCACTTCGGCGCTAACACCCACCGTCCATATTGAATACATGCTAGGGCTGTCTCATACAGGACTGGTGTATTGGTATTAGCGGGGGTATTTTTACTCACATGTCGGCGGGTCTTGTGGTAGATCAGTAAAGCCTGAATTAATGAAATTCAAATCCTTCAACTGTTCCTTGCCCCAGCGGGGATTTGAACCTGGGTCCTTTAGGACTACAGGCTACCCCTCTGCCGATTGAGCCACCGCAAAATAGTGAAACAGTGGTTTGCAGAACACCCAGAGATAGAAGTTATTGACTCGTCCAGTAAGAGGTGTGACATTAACCCCTTTGAAAATCTTTGGTCAATAATGAGTCAGGAGTGGGATGTGGAAGAAGTAAGGAAATGCCTTGCCATTGAATATAAAGCATATGAGGTGTGGAACTCTGTAAGACGCCGACCAAACATTTGCATGAATCTGGTAGATTCTGTGCCAAAAACATTAACTGAAGTTGTTGATATGCAGGGTGGCTGGATAGGTTACTGACCTAACAATATCTGCTTTCTTATAGTTATGTGTTTGAAGATACTGTTACGTATGACCCATGCATCATCATTTACATGGATATTGTAGAAAGTCATTACTGATAAGTAATATGGTGAGTTTATATATCACGCATTGTCTTCATTACACAAATAAGCAACAGTCGTTCATCAGAGTAAGAGACATTAAAATAACTGTCCTACATGACGTTATCTGCTATAACCAGCTCACCATACAGATGTATGAACAATGTGAGATCTGATGTGATAATATCTCCTATCATAGACCACTGATTAAAATAATCACCACCTAAACACCTAATAACAAACTGTGCATCACAAACATGATTCGCTAGCTCAACGTGTGCAAATGGGTAGTGCATTTACTGTTTCCTAGGTAACACTGTATGTTTCCTCTGCTTTCTGGTGCATCTTCATTTATAATTCATATTACCGTCTTAGAATGTGCGTTAACCTGCATCGTAATACATCAGCCACACCAATAATTAATCTGTAAAATGTCCTGCAACAATACGCCCAGTGAGGTGTGGAATGGAAGGGAACAAACGCGCTGATTGTGCCAAAGGGTCGGGCAATCCAGGTTGGGAAGAGAGAAGGGAGGAAGGTGCAACCAGCAAGGTAGTGTGTGACGGCATACCATGTTTATAGGAATTTATTGGGAGTTTACATCAAACTTCATTTCACGATAACGAAACAAACCATACATTTCGTAAAATAAACGTGTCAGATAATAGTAATATAACTCTGGTTAGAGGCAAGCTTACAGTACTTCCGTGATGAATCATTTGACCCCACCAAATATAACTCTGGTTAGAGGCAAGCTTACAGTACTGCCGTGATGGACCACTTGACCCTACCCCTCCCCTCACTCACTGGTCTCCTCACCCCCACCCCCCACCTGGGTGGCCCCTGTACGGTGTGATCTCTACTGGGTGCTTCGGATTCAAACGTCATGGTTTCATGGTTCACAGTGAGGGTGGAGAGGCGTCAACACATTTGTCCGTGGGTGTACGTACTTGTATACTTACACCTGTTATTCATAAATATGTACGTATTCCTGCGAATACTGCATGATGAAGTAGAAGAGGCGGAGTAGGGGGAGCTGGAGGAAATTGCTGGGGGGAAGGGGGGGGGAGAAAGGAACCAACAACGACTCACTCCGAGTCGGGCAGAGCTGGTGGGAGGGTGTGGTGTGCATTGGGTAAGCATAATTTCCTTTTTCGCCCGTTTATTTGTTTATAAACTTGAGTTTCTTGGATTATGTTAAACTCCCCAACTGTTGACTTGCTGTGAGGTTAATTATAGTTTTTTTTTTTTTTTTTTGGAAGCGTTGTTGGAGTTTTGCAAGGTCTTTGGCCCATATGGTAGTTTCACCTTGTTTTCTTTGCAGTTATTACACTTACATCCCAGATAGGATAAGACGATAATATGGCCCTTCATGCAGTCCATTGCACTTTCGTGACTAGAAGGATATTAAGTGGCTATCAGTGTTAAAGCATTGAATTTCAAGATGGCGATGGTGCTATGCATCAGGAAAGGAAGCTTTGATTATTGAAATATATGTTTTTAATTGATATTTCTTGCTAAATTTTTTATACTGAGGACAATTTTGAGTTAACAGCATTCCTTAATGGTTTTTTAAATTGCATAAAGTAGTTAGTACTAGAAAGCATATAGTGGCATTGGCATTGAAAGTGTTTTTCATTATGATTTTCATGTTAGGTTTTCAGATTTATTGATTTCCTTGGGTTTTCATAGTTTACTGTATACCTTACTGAATTAACCAATAAGGTAAATAAGAATTCTAATAGTCATGCATTTCCTTTTTAAATTTATTTTTTGCTCGTCACTGCTTAGAAATTACCAAGAAGACAGGTGTTTCAATTCAAGTGAATAAGACATGTTTGGATTCAGGTGGCCAAGCAGATGGATGTTTGGATTCAAGCGACAGATGCTTTTTGCATAAGTATTAGTCTCTCTCTCTCAGCCTTTCAGGTCAGTTGACTACAAAGTTGGAGACTAGAGGGTCGACTAGCAACCAAGGAGACTCACTCCTACATTAGACATGTTTCCTCTAGCAAGTATTTGATGACTGGCAAGTTTGACTATATAGTAACCAGGGCCTCATTTCCTGTGACCATACTTTTTACCAGGGACTGGTTTCCTGTCACCATAATCTAGTATTGAAGATAGAATCCTTGTTAAAGATGGAAAAATTTGCAATAGTAACCAAGGAGTTTCTTACCATTTAATGCTCAAGTTTCATGTAACCATAAGTTCAAGAAATCAAACTGTAGCTGGTGCATTGAGGAATTTTTAAAATATGGGCTTTGATTTAAATACCGGTAGACAGACAAGCAGAGAGGGAATAGTTTTAATTACAGTAGTTTAGTTAATTATCTTCTAAAAGGATGGTGAAGGGAAGCCAGCCTGTAATCCACTGGGCACACATTCAGAAATTGTGCCCATGTGTAGAATTTCTAATCTCAGTTCTTAATAAACGCTAAAATGAGAGGTTGTGATTTTTTTTCAGATACTGCTGTGCTGTAGGGTAGTGTTGCAATGTTTTTCAAGTCAGCCAGGAATGGGGAACTGCAAGGATTATGTTTTGAGTGCTTCCCCCATGAGACTTTATTCCTGCTTTTAGACTGATGTATTTACTCAGCTTAGTTGACTTCAAACCGGATAGGTTAGTTTTAAACCCTTCACTACAATAACTGTGTAAATCTTGATAGTAGTAAGGCCAATACAGCATAGTATTCTTGTCCATTAAGGAAGCTCCCCCAACACCTTTCCATTAGTAATTTTAATTCCAGTAGCCATACTCTGCATAAATAACTCCAATAGCCATACTCTGCATAAATAATATCAAAAAGATATTAAAAAGACATGTAAAAAAAATTGCAAAGGAAGAGGTGCTAGGAAGTTTCCTTACCAGACCAGAATAAGAGCCCAAGAATGACTGAAAATGTCATGGAATTAAAGGGATTAAGGAAGACAAACATTTTGTAGAATGCTTTAAATAACATGTTCACAGTTTGCAGTCTTGAATTGGGAATTTGGTTACAGTATAGATACATTGACAGTCTATCTATCTATTGCCAGACACCTTAATCCCATAAGGGGTAGCCACAGACAAATTGCCTCCATGTCGCGCCCTGTCCCCTGCCTTTTCACTGCCCCACTTCCAGCTCATACACCCCTCCTTCATATACTCGTACCTCTCCACTCCATCTCCTCCATATTACATTTGTGGGATTTATCAAAGGTCTAGCAGCTGGTGAAATTGTTATCCAGTTTTGGCACTTATTTTAATCTCCAGTCCATAGAAAACAGTTATCCCCTTTCATTCAGTGTGGGGAACCCATAAGAGGAAACATGGGACCATTTATGTCTTCATGATATGCTTACCTATCATTATTACAGTATTGAATTTCTAGTGGAGGAGTAACTTTTGACCTTACCAACTAGTCAAATTTAATTGCTTGACTGAATACTTTGAACTTGAAGCAAATTATACTCAGTTCAGATGCTTAGTGAGCTTTATGTAGGACACGAGGGTTTGTATCAGAGGGATGTTATGTTGGTCACGTAATGCCACTCGTGTACAAGCAAGTGGTCACCGTCTAAATATCAGATTAGAATAGCCTGGTTCCCTACACTTGGAATCTAAGATATGCAGTATTTTTCAAGTGGTGCTTTAGAGGAAATTGTCGGCTATATTGGGAGGAATATACTGTACAGTAGTTGCAAAGTACTGCCCAGTAGGCTACCTGTTGGCAGATTTACTTTATGCCTAGATCAGGTTTCCATTATTGGTTCCTGTTGTACAGCACAAGTGAGATATGTTACTGGAGGACTGCTCGGATAGTGGAAACTCATTTAACAACGAAGAAAAGAATTACAAAAACTTGTATGACAGAGTTAGTAAGGGAAAAATAGGGCTAGGCTAATTCTCCTAGCTCGCACCACTGAAGCTGGGTTAAGTTGCCCATTCTCTTATCATTGGTTTGTCGTTTAGCAGATGCTCATATAACGGGTTTGCTTGCATTAGGGTACTGTATCAAGAACAACTTGATTAACCACTCTCTCTGGCTGGGCAAACCCATAAACTGCAAGAAAGTAACCAACTCTCCAGGGCCGTCCCATGCAGTGAACTGATGTTCTTTTGCCCATTCTTGTATCATTGGTTTCTCATATGGTGGAGGCTTGTATAATAGGATCTGCCTGTATTAGGATATCTAGAACAACTTCATTAACCAGTCTCTCTAGCTGAGCAGACCCATGAACTACAGGAAAGTAACCAACCCTCCAGGGCCTCGTGACAGAGGCACTGGGGAAAATGTGGTTTTGTGCCTGGCTGGATGCTACACTGGTCTCCACCCAGTTGTTAGGCACCATACGATGTCCCACATAACCACATAATTTGGTTATATGGTTACCACCCAGCATTGCCAATGGTTTCATGGGTTAAAGAAACCATTAGGCTTGTATGCTTAGTGTAGAGCCACCTGAAGTGGAAAGAGTAATGTGACAGGAAGGATAGAGGGAGAAGTAGGAAGAGAGGAGGGCAGACAGTAAAAGAGGGGAAGGAAGAAGTAGGCAGCACTACATTTTAGCAATATTCAAGCAGTTAGAATTTAGAAATATATACAGGTTAGGCCTAGTATGCCTAGTGTTTAACATTTACAGCAGGATTAGTAATGGTTCGGAAACTAAATTTTGTATTCTTGATAGCATAAATATTGGTGGCTAACAGTGATTTACTACATTCCAGCTTCTCAAGACCACGGCAACCAGTCAAGACCACCACAACTACCATAGCCGCTGTCTTCATTCCAGGGAGGCAGTCGACTGGCTACTAAAAGGTGAGTAGCTACACCTCAGGTTTTCTCTTGACTCTTGCTTCCATATTAGGTCCTCCCACTCGCTGCCAGTGGCAAAACTTGCCTCAAAATGTGTTAAGCAGACCACAAGAGTAATTTCTGCTGTAAAAAAAAAAAAAAGTTAAGTCTGTTAGAGCCTTAAACTGTTAATTAGGCTTAACCAAAGTAGCAAAATTGGCAACCTTAGCTGTTTTCCATGAAGTACTGTGAATAACCAGCTGCAGACCCATGAATTTAAAGGGTACTTCAAGTTCCATTTGTAGGAAAAGTACCGGTGGTGGAAGTGCAGTCAAAATTACATTGAAATATTTCCCTAGACTTCTGTTTCTTGACTTTTAACTCACAGCTTTGTGTTTTTCAGAGTTTATGCATACAGGGGGAGGGGTATCTTGATATAGTTTTATTTTGAAGTTTTCTTACATTTTATATTGGTCTTAACCTTAGACTACCAGTAATTTGCCAGTTTGTGACAGTGAGATGGAATTTCACCAGCCATGGCTCAAGGATGGTAGGTCTGTTGAGCTGCAGTGATCATGATTCTTGTACTCTACTCTTTCCATCCTAACTTTGCCAAAATTTTAATCTCCATCTTAAATGCTGAGCTATAGCAATATTCACTAGAATATGCTAGTCATGAAGTGCTGTGGAAAGGATGTTGAGCCATAGTATAGTCTGCCAAAGGGCTATGTGAAATAAACCTGCAATACGAAAACAATCTGGCAAAGGTAGAGTAAGAACGATAGCCTCACGATGCATGAGGCTTCAGTGTTCAAGCTCACATCATGGCAGACTTAGGGTATAAACAGTGAGCATGACTTCTAAAATCCAGTATTGTTTATCGAAGCTTGCCATGACCCTATCTTCCCCTTTTGGAACAAAATGCTGAAAACTAGGCTACTATAGTCCACCACAACCCTTATTTCCCCTTTCAGGATGAAGGGGCCATATTCTTGTCAATTAAGGAAGCTCCCAAACACTGTTTTGTAAGCAAACTTTTTTTCCTATTACACCTCAATAACCATTTGTTATACAAATCCACCCAATATCACTATACCCTGCATAGATAATGCACAAAAGAATTTTAATCAACCATATCCAAAAATAAATCGCTAAGGAAGAGGTATTGGGGAACTTCCCAAACATGATCTATATATAGACTATCGCAACTCAGAACAGTTGTTACATTTCATTAGCATAGCAAAGATGCTTATAATACTAAAACCTTAATTTTGTTAGCAGCTATTGTTCATATTTGTAAATTTAAGGTAAATGGAGTCACTCACAGGCAAAGCTGTGTTTAGGACTTGTGACCTGGATGTGGTTTCCCTCCACCCTACCTCACTAAATTGTTGCTAACCTAACCTAACCTTTTATTGTTGCATCTTATGGCATTTTTCTTTTCATCTATTGCTGTGGTACATGAGTCTGAGTACATCCAAGTATCAAAAGAAAAGCATAAATTGAGTGCTACAGGAGAAACAAAAGAGTGCTGCACCCCCTCTAAGAGCTGGGAACAGACTGATTGAGCCACCAGGTGTGCACCCTTATATAGGCCACCTGCTACCTGTAGGTTGCCAGATAGGGATATCTGAGGCTCTCAGGCACTTACACATTACTGTCTATATATAGTCTCTGCTGGGATTTACAAGTTTTGGGGGTAGCATCTATATATAGTCTCCCCACAATTTTTCAGTCTATTTTACATAGTCTGTATATAGTTCCACCGCTGGCTAAGGGTTAAGAATAGACCATTTCTAAAAACATTGACAGTGCACTTTTAATTCACGTGGTATGGAGTTGTGCATAGGTGTGGATTAGGATATTTCATGGTACAGTATTTTAGTAAAGGTTGTTAGGAGCTTCGGTGTGTATGGTATTTAATGGTATTTAATGGTATTTTACTAAGTTGTTTGGAGCTGTGGTGTGTGCTATTTTAGTGTGGATTTTGTGGATGTGGTTATTATTCATTCTGTATGTGGGATCTTTGGCTTGTCAGTAGTATGTTTGGTCTGTTAGCTTTGTGTTTTTTAAATTAATTGCTGAAACATATCATTATAATTATAGAGGTAAATATTGCCCTGTATGTAAAAGGGTAAGATTGCAACAAGGTAAATATTACAGTTGTGTAGTATCGTTCATATCATATCGTATCATGTTTATATAAAGGATCCAATATGCTTGCATGAGACTGCCTTGGTCATCAAATGGTGGCTGTCCATGCTGCTCGATCTCTGGTAGCCCCATTATTATCTCCCTTATTCCTGAGGTCACCCTGACCTCGTTCCAAGTACCCAGTTGTTATCCTCCATCCTTTAACCCGTGGGTTGCGAGCCACAGCCCAGGCTGTGCTGGCCGTTCATCACCGCTAACTACTCCACCCCTACGCAAACTTACACATGGCACTGTGCAAAGACGGAAAGAGAGATTTTTTTCTTTTCACCAGATGATGCCCTGGATGTTTATCTTCAAGTTTTTAATAAACAAAAATATATATATTTTTTTTTCACTGCTCTCCTACGTAAATATCCAAAAACGGAGTTTTTTTTTTTTCACCAGATGATACTCTGGATGTTTATCTTCAAGTTTATAATAAACAAAAGCTTTAAAAAAAAAAAACTTTTTTCCTTCATTTTTTGCACATCACGGGGTGGGATAAAAAAAAGGTAATTGCAAAATCCACTGGTTAAACATGGCCAAACCACCTCTGTCTACCCCTTCTCATCACAACAATATACTCCAGTCTCATCCTTCCTATCAACTTTTCATTCGTAATCCTAGCCCCCCAGGCCTCGCATTTAAGGGTGGAATACACATTGACGTATTCATTGTCATTTCTGTACGTCTGAGCATGCAAGTATCATCTTCCTTCACTGCCCAGGTCTCACTATCATACATTATATTAACACATTCTACGTACAAAGATCCCATAGCATGGAGGGAGAGCCCTCTCAATGTCAGGAGAGGTAACAGCTCCCTGAACTTCCTCCAGCCACTCCTTAATCAAGCCATTGGCTAGCTCCAGCCCTACCAACAGTTTGGATGTCCTCCCAAATAACACAACTTCCACACTTAAGAGACTCAAGCAAGTTAAGCCTTTTATTTCTGACTTTCTCTACATGCTTTCTCCGACACGCCTCCCATATGAAATCACTATTGTTTCGCAGTTTGCCTCTAATTAATACTACTACATCTTTTAGCATCCTTTTACCATAAATGCTGCACAAAATGGAGTTCTCATACCCTTGTGGCAACCTGCACATGGCCACACTCCCTCAGCTTTTGACAGTACAGCCACCAGCCCTAGATATCACTTTGGCTTTATCTGCATTTACTCTCAGACCCTTGTGCCCCATTCAGCCTTTCTATTTCTTAAATCTTTCCTCAGCCTTCTTTTAATTCTCTGCAGTCAACACGAAGTCTTCAGCATGCATCTGTCATAGAAGTCTCTTTCAGAAATCTTTTAAGCTTCACCTTGATAACAGAAAGGGGCTCAAGCTTGACCACTGATGCATACCAACATTCACGGAAAACTCTTCACTCAAATCTTCATTCACTCACCTAGGTGTGATCACCCACATTCACAGCCATAACCACTAACCACCACTCCTTTATCCCAAGCTTTCTTATTGCCCACTTTACCTCCCCAGGAACTATCAAAGACCTGTGAATCAAGAAAAACAAAGTACAGATTCCTTTAGATTTGTGTATTCTTCCTGAAGCTGTGGGACAAAGAAATTGGTATCAGTGGTCCCTTTGTCTTACATGAACCCAAACTACGTCTCATCAATATTCATGTTTCCTTCTTCATACCTTCTAGGACACTCCACTAACTTCATTATCTTGTCCAAAATTTTATGCCTCTGTAATTTCCTCTATCTAGGGCATCGCCCTTCCCCCTGTACACTTTTACAATCATTTCAGCCATTCATCTGAGACAACACACTTGCATAACTCGTATTTATCTAATCAGTACCTAAACCCACTCCTATATCTCTCAAGGCCTCCAGAATTTCGGTCAGCTCAGACACACCCGTTACCTTCCCCATCTGCATCCTGCCTTTTGCCATGCTTACAGTAGCAGCGTCAGTCAAAGGCTAAGGACCAAACACTGGATCTGCTGACTCAAACCATCCCTGTTTTAATCAAACTTGTCATTCAGCAACCGGTTATAATGCCCTTTCCATGCATTTTTAATATCCTCACTGTTCACCACTACCTTTCCTTCATCTTTCTTCACACACTGCTCACCTCTGATATTTCTCTTTTCCCTCTTCATCTGATTTGCCACCCTAAATACCATATTTTTTCTTTAACCACTATTTTGGTTATCCAGTAAGTCTGAGACTGATTTTGCCCAGTATACTGTATCTCCTTTCTAGCCCTATGCATGGCAGTCAAGTATTCCTGTTACTACTCCATTTCCATTCCCAGAAAAGTCCTCTTTACTCCTTGACTGTAGCTTCTACACTCTCCCTACCACCATATTACCATATATCTTGTTCATAGTGAAGTATTACAGTATTCATAGAGGTATATTTTACTGTTCGTAAAGGTCAGTTTTGCTGTTCATAAAGGTCGGTATTTTTGTTGTCAGTATTTTTGTTCATAGAAGTCAGTGTTGCTCTGCTCATTAAAGAGGTCCATTTGAAGGTTGGATTGAAACAAGGATGTGTCATGTCACCATGGTTGTTCAATCTGTATATGGATGGGGTTATAAAAGATACAAGGTCGGGCAGTGGATGTTGGAGTGACCCTAATGAGAGAGGGCAGTGTTTGGAAACTCCCTGTACTGTTGTTTGCAGATGATACTGTGTTGTTGAGTGAAGATGAAAGGGAGCTGCAAGGCTCGGTCGATGAGTTTGGGAGAGTGTGTAAGAAGCGGAATCTAAAGGTGAATGTAGGGAAGAGTAAAGTGATGGTCTTCTGGAGAAGTGAAGTCAGTGAATGTACAGTGAGATTGGATGGGGAGGATATGGAGAAAGTGAGTGCATTTAATTACTTGGGTAGTGTGATGAGTAAGGATGGTAGTCTGGAGGGTGAAGTGCTTGAAAGGGTGCAGCAGGGAAGGAAGGTTGCTGGTTCCTTGAAAGCAGTGATAAGAAACATGGAAGTCAAAAAGTTGCTACATGACAGTACTGTATTGTGATACCAACTCTAACATATGGAAGTGAAGCTTGGACCCTGTTGGAGGGACAAAAGTCAAGAGTGAGAGCAGTGGAAATGAGTTATTTGAGAGGAGCATGTTGAGTCACATGGAGAGACAGACTAACAAATGAGGAAGTGAAGGAGCATTGTGGCATGGATGTGGACGTGATAGGAAGCGTTAGGAAAAACACGTTAAGGTGGTCTGGGCATGTGGAGAGGATGGAGAGTGAGTGACTGACGAGGATAGTGTATGTGAGTGAGGTGGAGGGGGGGAGGGGGGGCCGAGGATGAAATGGAGGGATGGAGTGGAGAGGTATATGAAAGCAGGGCAGTGAAATGGCGGGGGATAGAGCGACATGGAGGCGATTTGTTTGTGGCCACCCCGTGTGGGATTGAGGCGTCTGGTAATAGATAGATAGATAGATTTTGCTGTTTGTATAGGTCAGTGTTGCTCTGCTCATCAAGGATACTTTTGTCATTCCATATGGGTAAACACTGCTGATGAACTTTGGCTTGTGGTAAAGGTTTAATTTGCTGTCTGGTAAAGCTGTCAGTTTTACCCTGTTCCTTTTAAATGTGTAATTTTGGTTTGTAGAAGGTGCTATTTTGAAGTTTGTCATAGAGGGGTAATATTCACAGTGTCCATGGTGTTAAAACAGTTCTGAGCAGTTTTATAGCTGAATGTAATGATCTAGCTAGGAAAGCATCTAAACTAGGATTGAGTGGTTCAAGTGGAGTGTTCATTTCTGCAGTTTTGTATGGTCATTCCTTGCAGGATGGTGTCTGGATATAGATGTATAGTGGTTTAAAACATTGTTCGTTGTCCTTATTAATAAACGCCTTGTTCCATAGCCACTTATGAAGTTACAGTATGTAACTGCAGTAACAATCAGATCCCATTTTGTACCCCTACGGAGCATGGGGGTCAGAGGCTAGAACAACATTTAAGAATAGACATGTGTGCTCTTCACAGTGTTGACGTGGCCTCGTGTACCCTCTTGAACTGTAGTGCATAGGCCATGGTGTTCTGACTGGAATGATATACCAACCATATCGCCAAGTATAATTCAGACTGCATAACTGGGTTCTGAAAGTCATTGTTTGTGATCTGTTGTAGTAAAGTAAACCTCTCCAGACCAGTAACTTCGGTTTCATTGTTGCTATGTTCAGATTTACTTGCCTGACTAGTGTGACGGGAGTTGATACAGCAGACTTTCAATTATTTGTTGCTGCATATTCCAGCACCATCGTCACAACTGATGGCAGAATTTTCCTTGGAAAAATTCCCCGGGAGGTGAAAAATTTGAAATCTCCCAACACAATTTCCAGGCACCTTTACAGTACAATGACCATCATGCGTATTACATTATTTAAGATTGTTTTTCTGTTTGAACATATACAGAACAGGTATAGGGTTTTATACAGGATTAATCCCCCTTTGAAGAGGTTTTGGGGTCCTGTGTCACTATCCGTCAGTATGTCGGACTCCCTTGGCTGTTGTGTAAGGCAATTTAAAGTTACTGTATATACAAAACCATTCAAGTATGGACTTTTTTTTTTTTTTAGCTGAATAAAATATGGAGGCAGCTGGAATAAACTAGATTTGAGATTCAAGGGGGCTCTTATTTAAACTGTACTCACCATCCCACCCCAAAGCATAAGGTTTCTTTTCAGTCTAGTGATGTATTTTGTACTTCATTCTTGCTGCCATCAGTCATTTATATTCAGCTTATAGGCGACTTTCAAAACTGGAGGAGTTATAGCCTCGATTAGCCTCTTCGTTAGTAGAGGTCTGCCTCAAGTTAAAGTAAAATAATCTGGTAATAACATGATTGAAATATAAGTTATGAAACTAAAGAGATTTGTGTTGAAGGCTAGTTTTTGTTTATAGTTAGGTTCAGTATGAATTATTTTGGGATAGTTAGTCCCTACAAATCACTTCAAAGCTTCCTGTGCCACCTTTAATATGGCCGTATGTTTTGCATGACATCTAATCTCTGAGTACATCTGGATTAGTGGAACAGAACTTGGCAGTGTTGTTTAGATGCTGAAAATGGCTTTTAAGATTGTTTTGGTATTTTATTATTTCCATATAAGTTTAAGCTACTGTAATAGTAAGTTCTCACGACTTCTTGCCCTCCCCAACAGGCTAAACGTCAGATGTTGATGGCGGGCTCGGAGTTGCAGGCTGAAGTCAACAGAGAAGAAGGCTTCAGAGGAAATTGTGGAGTAAACACTAGATCTACCAAACAAAGGACATCAGCACTCTTCTGTCGCATGTTGATACTATACATTTGCGAGTACAGTCAACCAAAAAAGTTTCGGCCATACGCACATATCATTCTGAAACATGGACGAAGCATTGTGATATATGGTGCACCAAGTAATTACAAGTGTAAATGTTGTCCTTGGTAATTATTACGACTCGAAATCACATAAATCGTCACATGTTGGGTGGCATATTTTTTTAGGCTATATGTTAATAGAATGGTGTGCGTCAGCAAAACTCACTGATTTTCACAACCGTCGATTCCCAGGTGTGCGATACTTTTTTTTGGTTGACTGTACATCAGTGAAAAAATAAGGGCAATTTGTAAACTGCATTGCTTAGTGTTCTGAGGTTTAAATATGCCTTTTATAAATCTTCCCTGGCTTCCCTTTTGAGTCACCTACCTCCTCCCCTCATTATTATTATCATTCATTCATTCATCATTTAATCCAGTGTTGCCCCATGAGGAGCTTAGGAGCCCTGGGCTAGGCAAGTCGGTCCTGACATTTAAGATGAGAGTGACCAGCCTCACTCATCCCTGAGTGGCATTACATGAGCAGTAATACCAATATACCAGTCTTGTATGAGACAGCCCTAGCATGTATTCAATATGGACGGTGGGTGTTAGCGCCGAAGTGGTGACATGTAGAGGTGCTGGTATGTAGGAGGACTGCTGGGCCTTGATTGCAGGCTGTAAAGCCTATGCCGAAAAGTCAGACACATAAAAAAAAAGAAAAAAAAAAGTAAACCCCAACCACCCTTTGGATATAAACCTGCACCGGTTCAATCCAATTGGAGCATCTTAATTACCAATTAAACCACCAGGCGCCATAATTTGGTTATATGGTTACCACCCAGCATTGTACATGATTTTGTGGTGTACCAGAAACCATTTGGCTTGTCACTCAGTGTAGAGCCACCGACAGACAGAAGGAAGAGGAAAGAATGAAGGTATCAAAGACAGAAAAGGAAGGAAGTGGAAAGGGCAGTCACCTGAGAGAGCATAACATCAAGTGAGTGGATGGTGAGTGCCTCCACCTACCACAGTTATTATTATTATTAGTGGGTAATTAAGGTACTCCAATCAAATTGAGCCTGTGCGGGTTTTTATCGAAAGGGGGGTTGGGGTTTATTGCTCAAGTAATGCCACTCAGGGATGACTGAAGTTGGTCACTCTGATCTTAATTGTCAGAACCAATGTGTCTATCCCCAAGTTCCTACATTCCTCATGGGGTAACACAGGATTAGATGAAGAATTATTATCATTACCCTGTGTCACAGGACATGGCCTTCATTGTTCACATATATACGAAACTAAACCATCATTAACTGGGAAAAAAAAGTCTAGATGGTGATAATGATCTGTTGTTATTATTATTATTATTCTACAATTTGGCATGAAAACAAAGTGAGAGATATGGAAATGGGATTAGAGAGGAATGTGTGTGTGGAGTTTGTAGAGTACATAGGATAAGAAATAGTATGATTTGTGAAAAGTGTGAAGTAAAGAAGTCTATAGACAGTAAGATTTGAGGGTGTGTGTGCTTGGATGGTATGGTTATATGGATAGAATGTACCATATATAAAATAGGGCGGTAAAAAGGGTTTATGTGACTGATGCTGCGTTTTGTACCATCACATTGTGGTCATACAATTTCACACAGAATTATTGTTTCATACGATACTCTGCAATCACTCCTTGAAGGTGGTTTGAAATCGACGCCAAGTCGTTCAGTTTTCACACAGTTTCAAACAAAACGGAAGTGATGCCATGTTGCTGTCGCAGTCCATCCTACCCATATCCTGCTGTAAGTCTGGGGGCTGGCACCATGGAAATACAGCATTAATAGTCTGTTTGTTAAATAGGAATTGGACAGTGTTGTATTTTAACTGAAATCCATCCAATCCTATGTCACCCCATAGAGGAGCATAGGAACCCAGGACTAGGCAAGTTGGTCTTGACATTTAAGATGGAAGTGACCAGCCTCACTCATCCCTGAGTGGGATTACATGAGCAGTAAACCCCAACCACCCCGTGGATTTAAACCTACAGATGCTCAATCCAATTGGAGCACCTTAATTACCCACTAAACCACCAGGCGCCATAATTTGGTTATATGGTTACCACTCAGCGTAGTAAATGGTTTCCTAGTGTGTGGGAAACCATTTGGCTTGTTACTCAGTGTAGTCACCCATAGACAGTAAGAAGAGGAAAGAATGATGGAAGAGAGAGAGTGTAAAGTCACCCTTAGGCAGAAGAAACAGGAAAGACAGAAGAGGAAGGATGGAAAAAAGGAAAGGGCAGACACCAAAAGCAGCACTACATCAAATGAGTGGATGATGAGTGCCCCCATCTACCACAGGATTAACTGAAATGATGTATTAATATTACTACATTGAAAGCAACCTCAGAGTATTTATAAATCAATTCAGTCAGTGATGTAAAAATGCTGATACATATTATCCTGCAGCAATATTTCCATTTGAGCATCAGAAGGCAAATTTTATGAACAGATTACCCGTTTCACTTGCTTTTAAACATAGACCCTCCCTGTAAGTTTAATTTGATGGAAGCCTGATTTGATAAAGCCGACAGCCCATTAAATCCAATTTGCCCCCCCCCAGGTGGGATTTCAAGCACATATTTGAAAATAAATGAATACAATAGCATTTTCTAGTACTGAAAATGAAAACTATACCCGTGTTATATTAACTTAGCCCATCATTTTTCCCCATTGCTGTTTATTTTACATCCTTGTTGGAGTGAAAAGGTAGGAATCGTGTATTGTAACCCAGTGCGTGCCATTTAATGGACATTGTTCATTATAGCTGATGGAAGTTCATTGGCTTCACAGTGTCCGTTAAATACAGTATCAAGTTTATCAAGGTACGTTAAATCGAGGGTCTTCCGTATTTTGAGCATTATTTGCATTACTTTTAAAATGTCTATTTCGAGGTATTAATGTGGACATAATCTGCAGTCAGCTTGTCTTTCAGTATGCAATTTAAGGAGAGTAATTGAGAAGTCTGAGGTACGAGCTGGTAGTGAGTATGTTATTTCAGCATCCATTGGAGACTAAGAACTGTCAAAGTAACGTCGTATTGTCAAGATTCTCAAATATCCCATAATGGTTTGGGATGCTGTTGGTGGTTAATTATAGGATAATAAAGAATCTGTAGTACCAGTTAGACTATTCACCATTGTTAGTAATACAGTACAGTATTTGCTTTCTTGCAGAGAAGGTAAG
Organism: Birgus latro; assembly: GCA_018397915.1. Taxonomy (NCBI): domain Eukaryota; kingdom Metazoa; phylum Arthropoda; class Malacostraca; order Decapoda; family Coenobitidae; genus Birgus; species Birgus latro. Next base: position 42,613 of record JAGKTI010004893.1, read on the forward strand.
GGTTTTGCTGAGAAAGTCAATCATTAACATTGTAAATATGCAGTGTAATTGCTCCATTTAAGGTCACTGTTTCAGCAGCAGTGCTCTTGAAACTATTCTTTGGAACTAAGAAGAATGTAGTTCATGATTTGTAGGATGAATAACACCTTCAGGGAAGCCATACTGACAAAGTACAAAAGTTTTTCAGAGGCTGATTGTCTGGCTATGCAGCTGGGACTTTTTTTTATATAGCAATTATTTTTGCTTGACGTATAAAATTGTATGACTTTGATGAACCATACAAAACATGGCATGAATTGAAGATGGGAGGAGGTGTGATATACCAAAAAGGTGGATGTATGTGGTCATTGTGTATAATAAAGCAAGTTACAGAGGGTAAATCAAGGGAACTGATTGGGGTTAGAGATGTTAGATGAATTGTGTATGGGAGAGCATGTGACTGGTTTGGACCTCCCCCCCTTTTTTTCTTTGTCTCAGAGGTTATATACTTCTTTGTAAAAAGAAACGGGTAGTTGGTTAGATTTGTAGTCGGGATTCCAGGGGCATGAATGGTGTTTGATTCCAGGGGCATAAATGATTGATTCTAGGGGCATAAATGGTGATTGAACAGTTGTGTGGGCCATGTCACTGGGCATAGTGTAGATTAGTGCACTCCCTATCATGTTTTGTGTTTCCTTACTTTCCAGGCCCTACTTCATGCCATTGTTAGGTGAGAGACAGAGATCATGATCTGTCTATCTATTGCCAGATGCCTTAATCCCATAAGGGGTGACCACAAACAAATCACTTCCATGTCGCCCTGTCACCTGCCATTTCACTGCCCTGTTCCCATCTCACACCCCCATTTCTTATATACTTCTCCATTCCATCCCTCCATCTCATCCTTGGCCTCTTTCCCCCTCCACTGTGCTCTCTCCTCTTCAGACTCTTGCTCTCCATCCCCTCCACATGGCCAAACCACCTCAGTGTGTTTCTCTTAACACTTCTTATCCACACCACAACACTCCTTCACTTCCTTATTTGTTAGTCTGTCTCTCCATGTAACTCTACATGCTCCTCTCAAATAACTCATATCCACTGCCCTCACTCTCTAGTTGTGTCCCTCCAACAAGGTCCAACCTTCACTTCCTTACGTTAGAGTTGGTACCACAATACTGTCGTGCAGTAACTTTTTCATTTCAATGCCCACTTCCTTGTTTCTTATCTCTGCTTTCAAGGAACCAGCAGCCTTTCTTCCTTGTTGTACCCTTTCAAGAATTTCACCTTCTAAACGTCCATCCTTACTCATCACACTACCTGGGTACTTAAACTCACATTTTCCATTTTCTCCTCATCCAACCTCACTACGTTCACTGACTTCATTTCTTTCAAAGACCACAACTTTACTCTTCCATACATTCACCTTTAGATCCTCTTTCTTACACACAATCCCAAACTCATCCACCAGGCCTTGTGGCTCCCCTTCATCTTCACCTAACAATACAATATCATCTGCGAACAACAGTAGAGAGTTTCATTAGGGCCGCTCCAGTATCGACTTGCCCTACCTCGTATCTCTTATAACCCCATCCGTATACAGATTGAACAACCATGGAGACATGACACATCCCTGTTTCAATGCAACTTTCAAATAGGAAAATTCACTTAGTTCACTATCCACACACTGCAGCCTTAGCACCCTCATACATACTCTTCACGGCATTCAACACCTTCCTATTTACTCCATACATTCTTAATACTTTCCACACTCCTTGTCTAACCACCCGTCATATGCTTCCTCCAAATCCATGGAGGCCACGTACAACTTCTTTCCCTTCTCTAGAAGCGTTTCCATTAAAGACCTAAGAATGAATATCTGATCTACACAGCTTCTTCCCTTCCTAAACCCTCACTGTTCTACTTCAATAAATTCCTCTGCTGTTTCCCTAGCTCTGTCCATAAGTATCCTATCATATTCTAAGAAGACAAATGCCCCTATGATTACCACACACTTCTTTTTGCCCTTTTCCTTTGGTACAGGGGAATAATTATACCTGACTTCCAATCCTTCGGGACTCTGGCTTCCTCCCAAGCCAATCTGCACACCTTCCACATCCATTATACTGCAATCTCTTCCCCCATGCTTCAGCATTTCACCACACACTCCATCAGTCCCTGGGGCTTACCCCATTTTGACTTTCTTCATTGCTTCCACAAATTCCATCCTACTGATTTCTTCCTCTCTTCTCACATCCCTCCGTCACCCAGCCATTCCCCAGCCACTTATATTCGTATTACTTTCTTTCTCTATGTTCAACAATACCTTTAATTGTTCTCTCCATCTGCTCACCTTTTCCCCCCTTATCCACTAGTAATCTATCGTTATCTTTCACTCCCTGACAAATTAACACCCTGTCTAACTCTCTTTGCCTCTTTCCAAAAAATTTTCTTACATTCCCTCCACTTTACACTCAAATTCCTTCCAAATTCCTCATCCACTTTCTTACACCACGTACAGAGCTTTTCACTTCTCTCTTCCTCTCTACATACAGTATACTGTAACTCTCTTCTGTCTCTCAGCTTCTTCCACACCTTTGTTTCTCATCCACTCATTATATGCTTTCTTTTTTTGTGCCACAGCCTGTCTCACCTCTTCATTCCACCATGCTGTTCCTTGCACCCCCTTTCGTCTTCTCTTCACCCCACACACTACCTCACATACTGCACAGCTTTCTTTTGTGAATGTCTTACACACACCTTCCACGTCCCCCAGCTGCTGCAGTCCATATTTACCCAGTCGCTCCTCCACTTCTCTTATATTCTGCCATTTTTCCATCCTCTTGTAACCTTTCCACCCTCCTTGTGTGAATTACTTCCTCCTGTCCTTCCCTTCCTCTATTCCTGTTTTATTTGAACCTTGATTCTCACCATCACCAAGTGGTGGTCAGAAAGTCCACTCCCCCAACCTCACTATGCTCTTCCATCCATTACACACCTTCTCTTATCATCCACACACACAGTCAGTCATTGCCTTCCATTCGTTCACTTCACCACCCACCCTTCTCATCACTCGCCAAGTATACCTGTGGATCATTTTGTGTCTGAAGAGGGTATTGGCTATCACCAACCCCCTCTTGGTGGTGTTAGTATCATCCTGACCTTTTGTCCCTGCCGTCTTCCTCCCTTCCTTGCCTGCTCCCACCCCCTCCCTGTATGCCCTCATGCCTCATCCCCTCCTTCCTTGCCTGCCCCACTTCCCTCTATCCTTTTCTGGCTGCCTCACCCCCCTCCCTGTCTAGCTGCCTTTCTCCCTCCTTTCCATCATGCCTCACCACCCCTTCCTTCCCAGATGCCTGCCTCCTCTCCTTTACTCCCTACATGCCTGCCTCACCCCCTTCCGGCCAAACACATTCCTTCCATGCCTTCCTTAGTTCCTCACATTCTCCTTTCCTTACCGCTCCCTCCGTACCTGTCTCACTATTTGCCTCACCCCCTCCCTTCCTACTTGCTCGCCTCCTTCCTGCCCACCTGCCTCACCCACTTCCAGCCATCCTGCCCCACCTCCTTCCTGTTTCACCCCTTCTTGCCATCCTGCCTCACCCCTCCCTCCCATTTTGCTTCACCCCCTTCCTTCCTGCCTCTCCCCCTCACAGCCATCCTGCCTCACCCTCTCCCTGC
>JAGKTI010004894.1:3108-21223 GCA_018397915.1 Birgus latro
TGGGGGTGTGGGTGTGGGGGGGAGGGGGGGGGTGAGGGTGAAGGGGAGAGGGGGAGGGGGGGAGGGGGGAAGAGAGGGAAGGGGAAAGAGAGAGAGAGAGAGAGAGAGAGAGAGAGAGAGAGAGAGAGAGAGAGAGAGAGAATTCTGAAATTACATCACAGCATCAGCACCGGGTGGAAAGACTATCGGTAGAAATATAACTGTGGTTAGCAAATGGCCACCGATTTCCTAGTTAACCAAGTGTGTAATTGATGAGGCCAAGTCACACAACACTCCAGCGCGTCCCACCATCTAGCCATCCACTCGTAATATAAACTAGCACGCAAAATTCTGCTTAATCACTGGGTTCGCTAACGTATCCATTTATGCGTGACGATGTTTTAACGCGTCTACCCGAACCTGACCAAGATCCCAAACGCCTTTTAAGTCAGCTGACGGGCAACTGTAGTTAGATTTGAGGGTCGATATGACTGCTAACCAAAATCATTCTTCACTCATAATTTCAGTAAGGTTTATCGAATTTCATGCAGCCATACATAATATACAGTAAACTATAAGTTGCACGATTATTTAGCACTGGCGGGTGAAAATAAACAGAATATAATAAAACATTAATGACTACGAGCCGACAGTAACAGGCTGATGACCTACCATTTTTCATTTCATATTCAGTGAATAATCCCTCCTTCCATGTCTTTTGCTGGTCCTGTAAACCACAGTTTTGCAGTTTTACTTCCCTCGCTATTTCTCGGATGAATCTGAGTGATGTTACAAACACTCACTTATCACATTTACATCCATCAACAATCCATCCTTACCTGCCTTCTGCAGAAATGTAATCGATCTATATTCTCTCTCTCTTTTTTTTTTCTCACAAAGATACCGGTACGTAGTATCATTTCTGTAGTGAACTTAAATACGCAAACCTTCTTCGTGACATTTTACACAACGAACAAATCCCTTCTTCCTTGCCTTGTGCATCCAGGAAAGTGTTTGATCCAGTGTGCTACCGAGTTGCAAAGATGCTGATTCACCCTCTGGACAACACCCTCCAACAGTGCCTCAACAACCTACCATCCTCTTTCACCAAACATTCTTCATCGTCACATTTCTATCAGCTATACTGTTTTTACTCTAATTTGGCTTGAAACTGCCGTCTCACTATCTTGAATGCCGAGTTCTAACAAGTAATAAACACTAGAATATGTACGAAGAAAAGCCGCGAAAAGGAAGCAGAGACCTTGTATTGTCTTTCTCTAACACTGAGCTATGTAAAATATGCTGCAAATGGACGAAACTCTAAGTCGGTATGATAAAAAGAGTAAAGCTACCCCCTCCTTCCATGATCTCTCTTTACAATAGACTTATATGGCATTGTGTCTACATCTTCATAATTCATTCATGTTTCAAAGCTGAGTTTATATGACCTACAAGACCTTTATCACAAATACTGTACATCATCAACCATTAACTAGACTTCCACGCCTTCTGCAGGAGTGTGATCAATCTATATTCTCATTTCTCTACCCAGGAATTTTCATACCATCATTCCTGTATCTTCATTTCTCTCCTTCTTTCTGCAACAACTTGTAGAAATAATATTCTCAGCCACTAACCAACCCACGCCATCTGTAAGAATGTAAGCAGTCTATATTCTCATTTCTCCACCCAAGAATCTTCATGGCATTATTTCTATATCGTTACATCTCACTCTGTTTCTGCATATAACTTAAATGTACAAACCTTCACGACGTTCTCAACAACCAACAAACCCCGTCTTCTATGCCTGCAAGACTGTACTCGATCTATAATCTCTTTGTTATTATTTATCTATTTATTTATTCATTCATTTTTCTATATATTCCACTTTTTCCAGGAGAGCGTCTGATCCAGTACGCTACAGAGAACCTCGTTGCAGAGGTGTTGATCCACCCCCAGGTCAACACCCTGCAGCAGTGTCTGAAGAACCTCCTCTCCTCCTTCACCAAACACAGACACATCATCCACGCCGGGTATGCCTTCGCGGGATCCGGCTCTTGGATGCTCCAGGTGGGTGTGGGTGTGGGTGTGGGTGTGCGTGTGGGTGTGGATGTGGGTGTGGTGGGTGTGGAGGGGATGGGTGAAAAATGGATTAAAGAGTGAGTGTGGGATTGTGACGACGAGTGCGTGGTTTGGAAGGAAAATATTAAAATATTGGGAAAAATTGGTGTGATCGTCTAACAAAGGGAGCTTATGCATGTGTGTGTGTTAGTATGTATGTGTGTGTTTATATGTGTGTATGTGTGTGTGCGTGCGTGCATGTGGGTGCCATGAAGGTAAATATGCAAGATGGTTACGCAATACAAGAGTGAAGGATTGTACATATGACTGAATAATACAACTGAGCATATATCTGATTTTACGATAGGTGAAGATTTTTTACATGTCTGACGATGAAGTTTGACTGCTAAGTTAGGCACACTTATATTTTTACCTCGATTAAAACTAAACGATGTCACCCGATATAAACCTCTCCCAGTGAAAGTTAATGAATATCCAGTGCCTTCAATCAATTTTCACTCAAGCTGTCTTCCTTAAGGATCCTAAATTGCCTCTTTAATTACTTCCTTTAATCACCTTCTTCGAGCACCTCTAATCACATTGATTGCATTCTCTAATCACCTCGTTAAGTCACGTTCTCTGAAGGCTTTCCTCTCTTATCTGCTACCTAATTCTCTTCATCGCTATTGCCCACTTTACCTACTCATTACTTTCCGTGTTTACTTCCTATCCATCTTTTTATCTCTCTGCCCTCATTTCTTCTTCCTCTTCTTCCTCCTCCTGATCTCTCCATTCACTTCATTATTCCTCCATTCTGTCCACCTACCTCCTCCTATCCTTACAACTCTCCTCCTCTTCAATCTGTGTCTTCTCCGTTCTACTTACTGATTTTTTTCCCCGCCTTCTTTCCTCTGCAGTTCTCTCTCTGTGATCTCGCTCTCTTTTCTTCTCCGCTCTTACCCTCTCTTCCCCTCTACCTATTCACTTCGTTCTTGTCCACGCCTCCTTCTCTCTGTTAACCATTTCGTTTATGCTCTATTCTCAGCCCCTTCCACTCTTCGCCTGTGTCTTTCCTTCTTCTTCTTTCCTGTTTAGTTCTTCTTTTCTCTGTTATCCCTCTGACCTTTGATCACTTTTCACTCTCTTTCCTCTTCTTTAATGTCTTCCTATTTTTTATCCAGTTCTCCCACTCTCCTTTATACCTCTCTCCAATCTAACCCCCTCAATATAACGAAGCCTTAGGTATTTGTACTCTCCATCCCTCTTCCTCTATCCTCATCCCTCTCCTTAACCACAACTCCAGACTGTTACAAGAAGATACTTTCTCTATATACACATGGTGAAAACGACGCTAGTGGTAGCAAACAGTCGTATAGAACTGATTTTGCCCTAGCACTTTCCTCTAATCCCACCTCTTTTAACCAACGCCTCCCAGAGAGAAGACAGGCTTAATATAAAATTACAGGGTACAGCTTTTGATCCTCTCCAAGCCATTTTCTAACCTATGCCTCCCCTCAAAAGAAGGTCCTCTCCACCCATCTCTTCTTCCCAGCTCTTCTTATCGACATTATCCCCCTCTCGCAGGATGGCACCTTCTCCGTGGCAGACCTAGTGGCCGCGTTCACAGAGTACGAGGTGCAACGGGTACTCCACGCCTACGAGAACTGCATCACCATTGACATTCACTGTGCTCCCGAAGGCCACTGGTCCACACATTACCTGGCCAGGGAGTCTTTCAGGTGGGTAAGAAGAGAGGGGGGGAAGGGAAAACAGAGAGAGAGATAGAAAGAGAGAGGGGTAAGACAGAGTGAAAGAAGGAAGAGATAACAGTGGAAGGGAATCGGGAAGAAAGACAATAAAAAGGGAGAAAACAGAAGAGTGTTGAGGAGACAGAAGCAGACGAAAGAATAGTAGGAAGGAGGGAGGGAGGGAGGGAGAGAGTTACAAGGAAGAGAGACAAAAGGAAATAAAAAATACAACGGGAAGGAAACACGAGAGACAAACAGAAGGGTGGAAATGAGAAAGGCAAAAACAAGAGGAGTCTTAGTGGATGGGTTGTGTGCGTCGACATGTTAAGAAATAGAAAACTGAAGTCCATCCGTGTGTTATCCCTCCCACTCAATTTACCCACACGTAGGTCGTTTCACGGTGGAGAAGGCAGGCTGGTGGAAAGAGAAGATTGGCTGTGTAGTAGGTAGGCATATAGGAGAGTGAGGATAAGTATGGATGGGTTGGATGGTCTGGGTGATTAGGTAAGTAGGAAGGTAAATGTAGGTAGGTAGGTGAAGGTAGGAAGGTCAAGGTAGGAAGGCAGGTAGGTAGGCAGGTAAAGGTACGTGGGCAGGAGGACAGATACAGGTAGCTACGTAGAAAGGGAAAAGGGCAACAGGTGATTGTGGGAAGGTAGGTTAGACCTAAAGTACAGGGGAAGGTAGGCAGGCAGGTAGGTAGACAGGTAAGTAGAAATGTGTGCACACAAGCAGATAGGAATCTGTGTAGGAAGTTAGGGAACAAGTGAATAAGCTTGTAAGTGTAGACGGATAGCTTTAACAGTCAGCAGGGATATGCCATTAACGAGACAAGTAAACATGCCGAAAGACAGACGTGTGTTGGCAACGGCAAAGGGTGAAGGTAGGGACACAGAACAAACGCTCAGGTATGGAGGCCTGCCCTGGTAAAAATACAGGTAAATACAAAGTGGCCAGGTGTGCATAATTAGACAGAAAGGTAAGCAAATTGAAAGATAAGTGTACTGGGTAGGTGAAGAGGTGGAGACAGGTAGGGTGAAGAGGGGGAGACGGGTTGGTAGGTAGGTAGATAGGTAAGTAGGCACGTAGGCAGCTGATGACTGGATAAGTCTGCAAGTCTAGACGAATAGCTTTTAATGTCAGTGGGTGTGCAGTGCTAAATAAGCAAGCAGGCATGTTGAAAAACAGACATGTGAGAGTCAGGTGCAAAGGTCAAGTCAGGGAAACATAACAGACATGGAGGCCCACTCGCGGATAAAAATGGAAGTAATTACAAAGTCGACAGGAATATGATTGAACAAACAGAAGGACAGACGAGTGAAGGCTACATGTAAAGGTGGAGGCAAGGAGTCCGAAGAAACAAAAAATGGGCAGGTGTGTGATTAAACAGTCAGGTAGGCAGGTTGAACGACTGACATGTGTAGACTGAATGAAATATGGAGGTAGTGAGGTAAGTTAATAGACTGGCAGGAGGACGTCAAAAGTTGATAAGTTTGTAGACATACAGTTATTAAAGTGAGTGTCAACAGGTGTGTGAATGTAATTAACAAAAAGGTAGGCAGGTAGGTCCGAAACCATAAGTAGTCATCATTATTCAGAGGTATTCAAAACTAGTTAACCCTACACTGAGAGAGGTATCCATCATCATCAACACCATCATCATCATCAACATCATCATCATCTTTACTATTATTATTATCATCATCCAAATCTTCACACTATAACACAACGGGTTGACTATGCTACCATACCAAGAAAAGGGAAAACCATAGAGTACGAGAATAACCATCAAAAACCCAGCGAAAATGGGTCATATCTCCATTCACTTGCTGTTCACGCCTTCGAAACAAAATATCAAAAACACATAACTGGAGGTATGTTTATAATTAAGACAAAGCATAAATACTGAAAAATATGAATATAACAAATAAACAGTATAATTAGACACCAACCACTAAACTCCAGGCAGTTACATTTTCTCGTCGCCAAGAATTTCACTTCCTATCTTAATTAAGACTAAAAACTACCTTACCGGTACTTATAAATTTCCAGGTATTTTTTCAAGAATTTAATCGTGAAAATAATTTTATTGATGTAAATTCAAATCATAAGAAATCATACAGCTGTGTTAGGGTTGGAAAATTACAATTCTGGTGGGAAACTTTTCTTTCTAATGATGCCAGCCGAATTTTGACAATTACTAATATATTCCGAAAAAAAAAAAAAATAGTACTCACATAATGCAGGAGCCCAACAACAATATGGAAACACACCAACCTGAAAAAGAAGGTGAGGTCAACATTGGAAAGAGTACAACATCAGAATTTTAAAAACGGTATAAAAAAGGTATGATAGTATAATATTTTGCCTTTGCAGTTTCATGATAATTCTGGACACTAAACTCTACTGCAAAAAAAAAAAAAAATGAGCTGCGTATTAAGACTAGCGACTAATCATAACGCAAAAAATTTCATAATTTGCTCTTCCTCAGACATTCAGGTCTGTTCTGACTTAATATTTAACCAGTCCACGTACCTATATTCAGTCATAATCTAATTTCCCAAGTTATTCTACTCTACTTTTCCACAACCAGAACAAACATGCAGTCTTATTTTTTCTCAACTATAATACATCCGGTACCGGTATTAAATTCTCATTTCTTTTCCCAAGTCATTCAATTCTATTTTTCTGATTAACCCAACCAAATATTCATTCAGAGGCTATCTTCCGCAGCAGTTGTTTCTCTAAACCAAAATACTTACCGGTATTATATCATAGTTTCTTTTCCCTAGTGATTCTATTCCATTTTACTGATTACCCTGAACCAACACTCATTCCCAATCTCTCTTTCGCAGCAAACTATGTCGCGTGACCGTCAACCCAGAGGACAAGATCGAGGTGACCCCCGGCATCTCGACCTTCGTCCGCTACCTGTCACAATTCCTCTACAGCACGCCCCTCGAGGACCTCCTGGAGCCCTCAGACATCGTAGGCAACATCCGCTTCTCCCGTCCTACTCTATACGTGTTCCCAGGAGGGCAAGGCGACTCCGCGCTCTTTGGGGTCAACGGATTCAACATGCTCGTGGATGGAGGCTACAACTACAAGGCCTGTTTCTGGGATTTCACGAGACACCTGGATAGATTAGATGCTGTCCTTATCACTAGACTCAACAGCTCGAACCTTATGGGCATCACAAATGTTATCAGAAGAAAAGCCCTCAGTTCAGTCTACCCCCAGATAGGTCACACCTTTTGCAACGTAGCTGGAACCTTAAAGTCCCCCGATGGCGACAAAGACAGAGACCCACTTCTTATCAATTTATGGGATGAGGGTCACCTATTAAGAGAGAACCTTAGACAGATTAGCCTAAAACCTCACCTATGCTTCAGAGACAATGCCATGGAGCCGATTAACCTATACCACAAGGTTGGCCATGGCAAACTTGACATGTATGTGATAAACCCTTCTAGAGACAGCAAGGAAGTCAAAGATTTCATGCAGAGGTGGAACAATGAAGTGATCGCCTCTGACATGGGCTTCACTAACTACAAGATTGGAGACAAGGTGTTCCCATGTCCCCTCACCAACTTGACGTCCATTTGTGCTCTGGTTATCTGGCAGCCAAATGACCCTTGTGATACAATTACTAGGATTCTCTTCCCTGGTAGCACCCCACAACACAAAATCATCGAAGGCCTTGAAAGACTTCGCAACCTAGAGTACTTGAAATATCCCACTTGTTCTGCTAAATCCATCAAAGCAGTTGCAGAAGAGAGAAAGACCAAGACGGTGGAAAAGCTACTTGCTGAGACAAAGCCAGCGAAAGGAATCAGCCCCTCGCCTCCCACACACAGGATAAAGAGGGAAAGACATGAAAGGTCCATAAGCCGTGAGGAAAGGAGAAGATTAAAGATGGAGAGGTCTGAACAGAAGGTAATCCGAGAAGCTAAGAAGGAAAGGAAGGTGGAAAAGAAGGTAGAAAAGAAGGCAATAAAGAGAGAAGAGAAGGTAGAAAAACTTGAAGACCGAAAGGAGGAGAAGGTGAGGACAGAACTAGAAGAAACAAAAGACAAAGTGAATGGAGTAGACATCACAATCGAGTCCATAGCAAAGGCGACTGAGGAGGCAAAGATCACAACCACGACCCTTGCATCAGTCACCGAAGCCAAAGAAGAAAGAGAGAAGTCACCAGACACAACAGATACCAAACCTGCCAAAGAAATCCCTAGCCCCGTAACAAAAACTGAACTCGAAGTCTCTGCAGAGCAGAGGGAAGTCACAACCACGCAAGTAATCACTGAAACAACTAGAATAGAATCTTTAGAGACCATTGAAGCCAAAGAACTGTCAGAAATTGAAACAACTGAAGTCAAGGATGCTTCACTCGTATCAGCAGAATCTGGTGTGGTAACAGGAGAGGAGAGAGAATCCTCCTTAGAAATGGAACAAATAATGGATGTGAAGGAGAAGGAGAAACTAAAGGAGATTGAGAGGGAAAAGGAGAAAGAAAAAGAAGAGAAGGAGAAGGAAAAAGAAAAGGAGAAGGAAAAAGAAAAGGAAAAGGAAAAAGAAAAGGAGAAAGTAAAGGAAAAGAAACCCAAAGAAATTGGTACTCCTGAGAGGCCCAGAAAGTACCGAAAGCCAAAAGTAGAATCACGAATCGACATGGGTGAAAGGAGAGTAAGAAGAGAGGAAAGAGTAGAAAAAGCAGAAAGAAAGGTCAGAGAGAGAAAGAGCGTCGAAAGAAAAGAGAGGAAAGAGCGCAAGGAAGAGGAGAAGAAGGAAGGTGAAGTACCGGAGAAGAAGGTCGAACCAAAAGAGAGGAAAGTTAGAAAGATCAAGAAGGCAGAACCCAAACTAGAAGACGCAGCAGCTCCCAAGAAACCTGTAACTCCTGAAATCAAGAAACGAGTCAAGAAAGTTCCTGTGGCCAAGAAGGTGGAGGAGAAGCCAGTAACCGAAGCTAGGCCACCTAAGCCACCCGTCCCAAAAGCCCCCAAGGCAGAGAGGAAAGTTACCAAAGTCACTACGACTACTACACGAGAGGTGACACACAAGAAGTTAGTTGACGACAGAAACAGAGCCGCCAAGGCCGCCGAAGCAGCAAAGAGGGAGATGAAGCCAAGGGTTCCACCAGCAAGAGCAGCTGCACCCAAACCAACACCAAGTATGAGGCCCACAAAGCCGAAGAAGATCGAAAAGCCACCAGTTCCAAAGCCAGAGGAACCCATGAAGAAGATAATCACCGGTGCTGCTGTAAAAGCTGGAGTTCTGGCTGCAGCTGTATCAGGGGTAGCCGTGGTCGAAGCCGCTGCAGACAGAGAGGACGTTGAGGAAATCGTCGCCCCTCTCAAGGAAGCGGAAGACCTCATGTTGGCCCCAGAGCAAGACGAGGAAGACAGGATCTCAGACATTGCCAATATCCCCGGAGTCCAGGAAATCAAACTGGATGAGGAAGAATTACAAATCATTGACAAACAGCAACTTGAGGAGGAGGAGAAGGATTCATTAATACTACATGAAGAAGGAGTCGTTGAACACATTGAAAAGGAGGACAGGATAGAAGAAGAGGCGGAAGAACATTTGGAAGCTGAAAAGGAAGCTGAGGAAGAGGAGGAGGAGGAAGAAGAGGCAGAGGAGGAAGAAGAAGAGGCAGAAGAAGAGGAAGAGGAAGCTGAGGAGAAAGAAGTGAAGCGTGAGGTTAAGGAGGAAGAAAAGGTAAAAGAAGTAAAGGAGGTGGAAGAAACTGAAGAGGAAGAAGAAGAGGAGGAAGAAGTGGCAGAAGAAGAGGAAGCAGCAGAAGAAGAAGAAGAAGAGGAGGAGGAGGAAGAGGAGGAGGAAGTTGCCGAGGAAGAAGAAAAAGTAAGCATCGAGGAGAAGGAAGACGAGGCCGAGAAGATCCTCAAGAAAGAAGAAGAAAGGGCTTCTCCTGTTGAAGAGAAACCAGAGGACTTAATCAAACACGAGGAGAAACATGAGACCGAAGACATATACGAGAAGATCGAGGCAGAAGACAAAGACGTCTATGCCACGTTACCAAGCAGTGCCAAACACACAGAATACAAGGAGAAATATGAAAAGCCAATCCGGGGTCTGGTCACTGGGTTCGGCTTCCCATCCGTCGAGCCAAAGGAGGAAGAGGTCAAGGAGCCAAAGGAACCAAGCCCGCCCAAGTCAAAAGAAGGAGCTGTACCTGTTCCTACGTCATTACCTGAGGCTATCTTCAAGCCCAGCGCTCCACCTGTCCATCCGAGGGAGATAATCAAAACACCTGACGAAGTTGACGATTTGCCCATACACGAGGAGGTGGAGTCCATCGAATGTGACATCTATGAGAAGGATATTGAGGGAGCAATGCCTATCCAAGAGATCGCCGTTACCTCCCCTGTTGTTGAAGTCAAAGGGGAACTACTGCTCAGGGAGGAGAAGGCAGTGGAGAAACACGAGAAGGAAATCGTAAAGGAAGAGGTGAAGGTGGAGAAGGAGAGTGTGAGCGAAGAGGAGGTGGAAGAACCAGAAAAGGATGAGATCTCAAAAGAGGAAAAAGTCTCAAAATCCCTAGACGAGTTTGAAGCCAAATATGAGGAATTCAAGACCACCGCGGTGAAGGAGGTCCTTGAAAAAGGGGAGAAGGTGGTCGAAGTCACAAAAGAAGTCACACAAAAGGTAGATAAAACCGAACTCTTGAAAGACATTGCACAAACTCTGGGAGAAAAGGAGGAAGCAATCACACTCAAAGTCCAAGAAAAGGTCACCAAAGAACGCAAAGAAGAGAAGGAAGTGAAGGAAGAGGAAGAAGTTGAGGAAAGGCCTATTGTGAAAGACGAGAAGAAAGAAGCAAAGGTGATAACAGCCTACGAAGAACTAGAAATCGAAGAGAAGATAGTTGAGAAGGAGGAAAGAGACCTGGAGGAGAAGGAAATAGACGAACTGGAGGTCAAGGAGAAAGTTGAGGTCAAGGAGAAGGAGATCACCGAGATGATGGAGAAAGACCAGGCATACAAGGAACGTGTCAAGGAGGAGATGGTCGAGGAGGAGGTCATCACGGAAAAGAAAGTTGAAAAGGTGGAGAAGATTGAAGTCGAAAAACCCGTACCCAAAGAAGAGGTCACAAAACCAAAAGAAGAAGTCACGGAGAAAGTGGAGATCACAAAGGAGATCGTCGAGGAGATCACGAAAGAGAAGCCCGTGCTCAAAGAAGAAGTTGAAGTCAAGGAGAAAGTGGACATCACCAAGGAGATCGTAGAGGAAGTCACAACTGTTGACGTCATGAAAGAAAAACCCGTAGCCAAAGAAGAAGTTGAAATCAAGGAGAAGGAGAAGGTGGACATCACCAAGGAGATCGTTGAGGAAGTCACGAAAATTGATGTCACAAAGGAGAAGCCCGTACCCAAAGAAGAAGTTGAAGTCATGGAGAAAGTGGACATCACCAAGGAGATCGTGGAAGAAGTCACAACAGTTGATGTCACAAAAGAGAAACCCGTACCCACAGAAGAAGTTGAAGTCAAGGAGAAAGTGGACATCACAAAGGAGATCGTGGAAGAAGTTACAAAAGTTGATGTCACAAAAGAGAAACCCGTACCCAAAGAAGAAATTGAAGTCACGGAGAAAGTGGACATCACAAAGGAGATCGTGGAAGAAGTTACAAAAGTTGATGTCACAAAAGAGAAACCCGTACCCAAAGAAGAAGTTGAAGTCACGGAGAAAGTGGACATCACCAAGGAGATCGTAGAGGAAGTCACGAAAGTTGATGTCACAAAAGAGAAACCCGTACCCAAACAAGAAGTTGAAGTCACGGAGAAAGTGGACATCACCAAGGAGATCGTAGAGGAAGTCACGAAAGTTGATGTCACAAAAGAGAAACCCGTACCCAAAGAAGAAGTTGAAGTCACGGAGAAAGTGGACATCACCAAGGAGATCGTAGAGGAAGTCACAACTGTTGACGTCATGAAAGAAAAACCCGTAGCCAAAGAAGAAGTTGAAGTCACGGAGGAAGTGGACATCACCAAGGAGATTGTAGAGGAAGTCACGAAAGTTGATGTCACAAAAGAGAAACCCGTACCCAAAGAAGAAGTTGAAGTCAAGGAGAAAGTGGACATCACAAAGGAGATCGTAGAGGAAGTCACGAAAGTTGATGTCACAAAAGAGAAACCCGTACCCAAAGAAGAAGTGGAAGTCACGGAGAAAGTGGACATCACCAAGATCGTGGAAGAAGTCACAACGGTTGATGTCACAAAAGAGAAGATTATACCCAAAGAGGAAAAGGAAGTTCCCGAACCAAAAGAAGAAGTCACAGAGGAGGAGGTCAAAGAGGAGGTTGATATCACAAAAGAGAAGGAAGTGAAGGTGGACGTAACCAAGGAAGAGAGAGTAGACATCACGAAAGAAGTCACAACAGTAATCACCCAAGTAGAGAAGGAAAAAGTTGACATTACCAAAGAAGTAATAGAGAAAGAAGAGAAACTCAAAGAGAAGGAAGTAACAGAATATGAAATAACTGAAGAGAGAGTTGACATCACAAAGAAACCAACAGAAGTCAAGGAAGAGAAAGAGGAAGTAATTACAGATCTTAAGGAAGAAGTACCGGCAAAGGAGAAACTAGAGAAGGTTGATATCACAAAAATTACAACAGAAATCAAGGAAGAAAAGGTGGAGGAAGAAAAGGAGATCAAGGAAGTCACCAAAGAAGAAATTGTGGAAGAAATTGACTTGAAAGAGGTAAAAGAAATCAAAGCACCTACCAAGGAAAAGATTGATCTCACAAAAGAAGTCACAGAAATCACTACAGTAACTGAAGTCACAAAGGAGAAGGTTGACCTCAAAGAAGTAGAGGAGGAAGTCAAAGAAGTCAAGGAGGAAAAAGTTGACCTTAAAGAAGTCAAGGAAGAAGTCAAAGAAGTCAAGGAGAAGATTGACCTCAAAGAAGTCAAGGAAGAGAAAGTTGACCTCAAAGAAGTCAAAGAAGAAGTCAAGGAGGAGAAAGTTGACCTTAAGGAAGTCAAGGAGGAACTAAAGGAAAAGGTGAAGGAAGAGGAAGTCGAGCTCAAAGAGGTCAAGGAAGAAGTGCGGGAGAAAGTTGACCTCAAAGAAATTGAGAAAGAAGTCAAGGAAGAGAAGGCTGACCTCAAAGAAGTCAAAGAAGAAGTAAAAGAAGTGCGGGAGAAAGTTGACCTCAAAGAAATTGAGAAAGAAGTCAAGGAAGTGCGGGAGAAAGTTGACCTCAAAGAAATTGAGAAAGAAGTCAAGGAAGAGAAAGTAGACCTCAAAGAAGTCAAGGAAATAAAGGAAATAGTTGACCTCAAAGTAGTCGAAGAAGTCAAGGAAGTTACAGAAGTCAAAGAAGAAAAAGTAGATCTCAAGGAAGTAAAGGAGAAGGTAGACCTCAAAGAGGTCAGAGAAGTAGTCGAGGAAGAAGTGAAGGAGGAAAAAGTTGAAGTCAAAGAAGAAATAAAGGAAGAGAAAGTTGTGCTCAAAGAGGTCAAAGAAGTCAAGGAAGAAATAAAGGAAGAGAAAGTTGAGCTCAAAGAGGTCAAAGAAGTCAAGGAAGAAGTAAAAGAAGTAACAGAAGAAGTCAAAGAAGAAGTCAAAGAAGAAGTCAAGGAAGAAGTAAAAGAAGTAACAGAAGTAGTCAAGGAAGAAGTCAAAGAAGTAACAGAAGAAGTCAAGGAAGAAGAAGTCAAAGAAGAAGTCAAAGAAGAAGTCAAGGAAGAAGTCAAGGAGGAGAAAGTTGAGCTCAAAGAAGTCAAGGAAGAAGTCAAGGAGGAAAAGGTTGATCTGAAAGAAGCCAAGGAAATCAAGGAAAAGAAGGAGGAGGTACCGAAAATACCAAAAGATGTCAAAGTAGAAGTCACTGAGATATCCAAAGATGTCAAAGTAGAGCTAACCGAGATCTCCTTCGACGTCAAGAAGGAGGAAGTCAAGGAGGAAATCAAGGAAGAAGTCAAGGAGGAAATCAAGGAAGAAGTCAAGGAGGAAGTCAAGGAAGTTCCCAAAGAAGTACCCCCTGCAAAACCAGTTGAGGAGAAGGTGGAAGAAGAGAAGAAAGTTCCCGATGTCATAAAAGAAAAAGAAGAAATCAGCAGCGAAGAAGAAGTCAGTATAGAGAAGGAAGAAGTCAGTATAGAAGAGGAAGAAAAGGAAGTCAAGGTGCCAGCAATAGAAGAAAAGGAAATAGACAAAGTAACAAAGGAAAAAGTAACAGTAGAGGAGCAAATCAGCATAGAAGAGAAGGTTGTTAAAGATAAGGAAGTTAAGGAATTAGTGGTAGAGGAAAAAGAAATTGAGAAAGTAACAAAGGAGAAACCAGTAACGCTAGAAGACAAAGTAACGAAGGAAGAAGTAACAGTAGAAGAGAAAGTCACTGACGAGAAACTAAAAGGCGTAACAGAAACAATAGTAACAGAGACAACCATAAAACAGACCGAAGTGACCGAAACCACAAGACTAGACGAAAAACTTAAACTAGACGAGACCAGACCAGACGTGACGAAACCAGACGAACTGATTGACAAAATCGACAAAGTACCACGACCTGAAGTCATGAAGGACGTCCCCCTCAAGGAAAAAGAGGACATCACCGTTACGGAGATCACCGAAGAGGAGGAAGTCAGGAGGAGGATGGCGTTAGGAAAAGATGTCACTGTGAAGGAGACGGTGGAGGAGATCGTGACAGTGACTAAAGAAGTGGTGGAAGAAATCGAACAGGAAGTCACTGAAGAAGGACTCACTGTTGACGTCACCGCGAAGCCAGTGGACGAGACGCCGGCTTCCCTCTCCCCCAAAAGTGACATCTCCATCAGCGCTAGGAGTGACGTCAGTGCCAAGGCCGAAGACGTTACCCTCGAGATGGACAAGAAAGTGAGTGACATCAGTGAAAAGAGTGATGTCAGCTCAAAGGAAATTGCTGAACTCAAGGAGGAAATTAGTGAGGAAGTGAAGGAGGAAGTTAAGGAAGTGAAGGAAGAGGTTAAGGAAGTAAAGGAAGTGAAGGAAGAAGTTAAGGAAGTAAAGGAAGTTCTAGAAAAGGAAGTGAAGGAGGAAGTCAAGGAAGTGAAAGAGGAAGTTATGGAAGTGAAACAGGAAGTTAAGGAAGTGAAAGAGGAAATTATGGAAGTGAAGGAAGAAGTTAAGGAAGTGAAGGAAGAAGTTAAGGAAGTGAAGGAGGAGGCCAAAGAAGTGAAAGAAATAAAGGAAGATAAGGAAGTGCCTGAGAAACCTAAAGAGGAAGTGAAGGACCTAAAGGTGACAGAAATCAAGGAAGTGACAGAAGTGAAGGAAGAAGTCAAAGCAAAGGAGGAGCCAAAGGAAGTGGAGGAAGTGAAGAAGGAAGTAAAGGTGGAACTAAAAGAAGTAATAGAGGAAGTGAAGGTGGCAGAAATCAAAGAAGTGACAGAAGTGAAGAAGGAAGTAAAGGAGGAGGTTAAAGAGAAGGAAATCAAAGAGGAAGTAAAGGAGGTCAAGAAAGAAGTGAAGGAAGTCAAAGAGGAAGTGATGGAAGAAGTAAAGAAAGAACCAAAGGAGATAAAAGAAGTAAAAGAAGAGGTGACAGAGGTGAAGGAAGTGAAAGAAATTAAAGAAGTACCACAAGAGGTAAAAGAGCAAATCAAGGAACTGAAGGTGACAGAAATCACGGAAGTGACAGAAATAAAGGAGCTGAAGGAAGTGCCAGAGAAGCCCAAAGAGGAAGTGAAGGAAGAGGTGACAGAAGTAAAGGAGGTGAAAGAAGTGAAGGAAGTACCAGAGAAACTCAAGGAGGAAGTTAAAGAGGTACCAGAAGAGCCTAAAGAGGAAGTAGAAGCTAAAGAGGAACCCAAAGAGGTGAAAGAAGAAGTAAAGGAGGAAAAGATTACAAAAGAAAAGGAGGAAGTAAAGGAAGTGGTCACAGTGGTAAAGAGAATTGAGGAAGTTGCAGAAGTACCAAAGAAACCTAAAGAGGAAGCTGTACCAGAAAAGCCTAAAGAGGAAGTACCCGAGAAGCCTAAAGAGGAAGTTGCACCAGAGAAGCTCAAAGAGGAAGTTAAACCAGAGAAACCCAAAGAAGAAGTTGTACCAGAGAAACTCAAAGAGGAAGTTAAACCAGAGAAGCCCAAAGAGGAAATTGTACCAGAGAAACCTAAAGAGGAAGTTGTACCAACAAAGCCTACAGAGGAAGTTGTACCAGAGAAGCCAAAAGAGGAAGTTGTAACAGAGAAGCCTAAAGAGGAAGTTGAACCAGAGAAACCCAAAGAAGTTTTACCAGAGAAACCTAAAGAGGAAGTTATACCAGTGAGACCAAAAGAGGAAGCTGTACCAGAAAAACCAAAAGAGAAAGTTGTACCTGAGAAACCCAAAGAGGAAGTTAAACCAGAGAAGCCCAAAGAGGAAGTTGCACCAGAGAAACCCAAAGAGGAAGTTGCACCAGAGAAACCCAAAGAGGAAGTCGTACCAGAGAAACCCAAAGAGGAAGTTGTACCAGAGAAGCCCAAAGAGAAAACTGTACCAGAAAAGCCCAAGGAGGAAGTTGTACCAGAGAAACCCAAAAAGGAAGCTGTACCAGAGAAACCCAAAGAGGAAGCTGTACCAGAGAAACCCAAAGAGGAAGTTGTACCAGAAAAACCAAAAGAGGAAGTTGTACCAGAGAAGCCCAAAGAGGAAGTTGTACCAGAGAAGCCCAAGGAGAAAGTTGTACCAGAGAAACCCAAAGAAGAATTTGTACCAGAGAAGCCCAAAGAGGAAGTTGTACCGGAGAAACCTAAAGAGGAAGTTGTACCAGCAAAACCAAAAGAGGAAGTTGTACCAGAGAAACCCAAAGAGGAAGTTATATTAGAGAAACCCAAAGAGGAAGTTGTACCAGAAAAACCAAAAGAGGAAGTTGTACCAGAGAAACCCAAAGAGGAAGTTGTACCAGAGAAGCCTAAAGAGGAAGCTGTACCAGAGAAACCTAAAGAGGAAGTTGCACCAGAAAAACCAAAAGAGGAAGTTGTACCAGAGAAACCCAAGGAGGAAGTTGCACTAGAGAAACCCAAAGAGGAATTTGTACCAGAGAAGCCCAAAGATGAAGTTGTACCAGAGAAGCCCAAAGAGGAAATTGTACAAGAGAAGCCCAAAGAGGAAGTTGTACCAGAGAAACCCAAAGAGGAAGTTGTACCAGAGAAACCTAAAGAGGAAGTTGCACCAGAGAAACCCAAAGAGGAAGTTGTACCAGAGAAGCCTAAAGAGGAAGTTATACCAGAGAAGCCCAAAGAGGAAGTTGTACCAGATAAACCAAAAGAAGAAGTTGTACCAGAGAAGCCCAAAGAGGAAGTTGTACCAGAGAAGCCCAAAGAGGAAATTCTACCAGAGAAACCCAAAGAGGAAGTTGTACCAGAGAAGCCTAAAGAGGAAGCTCTACCAGAGAAACCCAAAGAGGAAGTTGTACCAGAGAAGCCCAAAGAGGAAGCTGTACCAGAGAAGCCTAAAGAGAAACATGTACCAGAGAAGCCCAAAGAGGAAGTTGTACCAGAGAAGCCCAAAGAGGAAATTGTACCAGAGAAGCCCAAAGAGGAAGTTGAACCAGAAAAACCAAAAGAGGAAGTTGTACCAGAGAAGCCCAAAGAAGAAGTTGTACCAGAGAAACCCAAAGAGGATGTTGAACCAGAGAAGCCTAAAGAGGAAGCTCTACCAGAGAAACCCAAAGAGGAAGTTGTACTAGAGAAGCCCAAAGAGGAAGCTGTACCAGAGAAGCCCAAAGAGGAAGCTGCTACAGAGAAACCCAAAGAGGAAGTTGTACCAGAGAAGCCTAAAGAGGAAGCTGTACCAGAGAAGCCCAAAGAGGAAATTGTACCAGAGAAGCTTAAAGAGGAAGCTGTACAAGAGAAACCCAAAGAGGAAGTTGTACCAGTGAAACCCAAAGAGGAAGTTGCACTAGAGAAACCCAAAGAGGAAGTTGTACTGGAGAAACCCAAAGAGGAAGTTAAACCAGAGAAGCCCAAAGAAGAAGTTGCACCAGAGAAACCCAAAGAGGAAGTTGTACTGGAGAAGCCTAAAGAGGAAGCTGTACCAGAGAAGCCCAAAGAGGAAGTTGTACCAGAGAAACCTAAAGACGAAGTTGTACCAGAAAAACCAAAAGAGGAAATTGTACCAGAGAAGCCCAAAGAGGAAGTTATACCAGAGAAACCCAAAGAGGAAGTTGTACCAGACAAACCCAAAGAGGAAGTTGTACCAGAGAAACTCAAAGAGGAAGCTGTACCAGAGAAACCCAAAGAGGAAGTTGTACCAGAGAAGCCTAAAGAGGAAGCTGTACCAGAGAAGCCCAAAGAGGAAGTTGTACCAGAGAAACCCAAAGAGGAAGTTGTACCAGAGAAGCC
>JAGKTI010004894.1:21322-47928 GCA_018397915.1 Birgus latro
AAGCCCAAAGAGGAAGTTGTACCAGGGAAACCCAAAGAGGAAGTTGTACCAGAGAAGCTCAAAGAGGAAGTTGTACAAGAGACACCCAAAGAGGAAGTTGTACCAGAGAAACCCAAAGAGGAAGTTGTACCAGAAAAACCAAAAGAGGAAGTTGTACCAGAGAAACCCAAAGAGGAAGTTGTACCAGAGAAGCCCAAAGAGGACGTTGTACTAGAAAAGCCTAAAGAGGAAGTACCAGAGAAACCCAAAGAGGAAATTGTACCAAAGAAACCCAAAGACGAAGTTAAAGAGGAACCCAAAGAGGTGAAGGAAGAAAAGACTACAGAAATAAAAGAGGAGGTGAAAGTGGTGACAGAGGTAAAGGAAATTAAGGAAGTTACAGAAGTACAAGAGAAACCTAAAGAGGAAATTGTACCAGAAATGCCCAAAAAGGAAGGTGTACCAGAGAAGCCTAAAGAGGAAGTTGTACCAGAGATGCCTAAAGAGGAAGTTGTACAAGAGAAGCCTAAAGAGGAAGTTGTACCAGAGAAACCTAAAGAGGAAATTGTACCGGAAATGCCCAAAAAGGAAGTTGTACCTGAGAAGCCTAAAGAGGAAGTTGTACCAGAGATGCCTAAAGAGGAAGTTGTACAAGAGAAGCCTAAAGAGGAAGTTGTACCAGAGAAGCCGAAAGAGGAAGTTGTACCAGAGAAACCAAAAGAGGAAGTTGTCTCAGAGAAACCTAAAGAGGAAGTTATAACAGAGAAGCCCACAGAAGAACTTAAAGAAGTACCAGAGAAGCCAAAAGAGGAACCAAAGGAATTGAAGGAGGAAGTTAAAGAAGAAAAAGTTACAGAAGTAAAGGAGGAAGTGAAGGAAGTTGTCAGAGAAGTAAAGGAGGAAGTGAAGGAAGTGGTCACAGAAGTAAAGGAGGAAGTGAAGAAAGAGGTCACAGAAGTAAAGGATATTAAGGAAGTTAAAGAAGTACTAGAGAAACCAAAAGAGGAAGTTGTACCAGAGAAGCCCAAAGAGGAAGTTGTACCAGAGAAGCCTAAAGAGGAAATACCAGAGAAACCCAAAGAGGAAGTTGTACCAGAGAAGCCTAAAGAGGAAGTTGTACCAGAGAAGCCTAAAGAGGAAGTTGTACCAGAGAAGCCTAAAGAGGAAGTTGTACCAGAGAAGCCTAAAGAGGAAGTAGTTCCAGAGAAACCCAAAGAGGAAGTTGTACCAGAGAAGCTTAAAGAGGAAGTTGTACCAGAGAAGCCTAAAGAGGAAGTTGTACCAGAGAAACCCAAAGAGGAAGTTGTACCAGAGAAACCTAAAGAAGTTGTACTGGAGAAACCCAAAGCAGAAGTTGTACCAGAGAAGCCTAAAGAGGAAGTTGTACCAGAGAAGCCCAAAGGGGAAGTTGTACCAGAGAAACCCAAAGAGGAAGTTGTACCAGAGAAACCTAAAGAGGAAGTTGTACTGGAGAAACCCAAAGCAGAAGTTGTACCAGAGAAGCCCAAAGAGGAAGTTGTACCAGAGAAACCCAAAGAGGAAGTTGTACCAGAGAAGCCTAAAGAGGAAATACCAGAGAAACCCAAAGAGGAAGTTGTGCCAGAGAAGCCTAAAGAGGAAGCTGTACCAGAAAAGCCTAAAGAGGAAGTTGTACCAATGAAGCCTAAAGAGGAAGTTGTACCAGAGAAGCCTAAAGAGGAAGTTGTACCTGAGAAACCCAAAGAGGAAGTTGTACCAGAGAAACCTAAAGAAGAAGTTGTACCAGAGAAACCCAAAGAGGAAGTTTTACCAGAGAAGCCAAAAGAGGAAGTTGTACCTGAGAAACCCAAAGAGGAAGTTGTACCAGAAAAGCCTAAAGAGGAAGTTATACCTGAAAAACCCAAAGAGGAAGCTGTGCCAGAGAAACCTAAAGAAGAAGTTGTACCAGAGAAACCTACAGAGGAAGTATCAGAAAAACCCAAAGAGGAAGTTGTACCAGAGAAACCCAAAGAGGAAGTTGTACCAGAGAAACCTAAAGAAGAAGTTGTACCAGAGAAACCTAAAGAGGAAGTACCAGAGAAACCCAAAGAGGAAGTTGTATCAGAGAAACCCAAAGAGGAAGTTGTACCAGAGAAGCCTAAAGAGGAAGTTGTACCAGAGAAACCTACAGAAGAAGTTGTACCAGAGAAACCCAAAGAGGAAGTTGTACCAGAAAAGCTCAAAGACGAAATTGTACCAGAGAAGCCTACAGAGGAAATACCAGAGAAACCTAAAGAGGAAGTTGTACCAGAGAAACCCAAAGAGGAAGTTGTCCTAGAGAAGCCCAAAGAGGAAGCTGTGCCAGAGAAACCCAAAGAGGAAGTTGTACCAGAGAAGCCTAAAGAGGAAGTACCAGAGAAACCCAAAGAGAAAGTTGTACCAGAGAAACCCAAAGAGGAAGTTGTACCAGAGAAACCCAAAGAGGAAGTTGTCCTTGAGAAGCCCAAAGAGGAAGTTGTCCTTGAGAAGCCCAAAGAGGAAGCTGTGCCAGAGAAACCCAAAGAGGAAGTTGTACCAGAGAAACCCAAAGAGGAAATTGTCCTTGAGAAGCCCAAAGAGGAAGCTGTGCCAGAGAAGGCCAAAGAGGAAGTTGTACCACAGAAGCCTAAA
The DNA here is from genome assembly GCA_018397915.1 of Birgus latro. Lineage (NCBI taxonomy): Eukaryota > Metazoa > Arthropoda > Malacostraca > Decapoda > Coenobitidae > Birgus > Birgus latro. Next base: position 23,930 of record JAGKTI010004894.1, read on the forward strand.
GAGGAAGTACCAGAGAAACCCAAAGAGGAAGTTGTACCAGAGAAGCCTAAAGAGGAAGTTGTACCAGAGAAACCTAAAGAGGAAGTTGTGCCTGTGAAACCCAAAGAGGAAGCTGTACTAGAAAAGCCCAAAGAGGAAGTTGTACCAAAGAAGCCTAAAGAAGAAGTTTTACCAGAGAAACCTAAAGAGGCAACTAAAGAGGAACCCAAAGAGGTAAAAGAGGAAGTGAAGGAAGAAAGGGTTACAGTAGTAAAGGAGGCTAAGGAAGTACCAGAGAAGCCTAAAGAGAAAGTTAAAGATGTACCTGAGAAGCCCAAAGGGGAAGTGAAGGAAGTAGAGATGGAAGTGAGGGAAGAAAAGATGGTAGAAGTAAAGGAAGTGAAAGAAGTAATGGAAGTTACAGAAGTACCTAGGAAACCCGAAGAAGAAGTGAAGGAAGAGCTAAAGGAAGTAAAAGAGGAAGCGAAGGACCTAAAAGTGACAGAAGTCATGGAAGTGACAGAAGTCAAGGATCTAAAAGTTACAGAAATCACGGAAGTGACAGAAGTGAAGGAGAAACCAATGGAGATAAAAGAAGTGAAGGAAGAGGTGACAGAAATCAAGGAAGTGAAGGAGACTAAGGAAGTACCAGAGAAGCTTAAAGAAGAATTGAGGGAAGTTCCAGAGAAGCCTGCAGAGGTGAAGGAAGTAGTAGAGAAGGAAGTGAAAGAAGAGGTTAAGATAGTGACAGAAGTGAAAGAAGAAATAAAAGAGGTGAAGGAAGAAGTGGAGAAGGAAGTAAAGGAAGAGGTTAAGAAAGTAAAAGAAGAAGTAAAGGAGGTGAAGGAAGAAGTGAAAGAACTAAAAGAGGAAGTGGTGAAGGAAGTGAAGGAGGAAGTGAAAGAACTGAAGGAGGAAGTGAAGGAAGAAGTAAAAGAAGAGATTAAGAAAGTAACAGAAGAAACAGAAGTGATAGAGGAAGTAAAAAGAGAAATCAAGGAGGAAGTGAAGGCAATAAAGGAGGAAGTAGAGGAGGAGGTGAAAGAAGTGAAAGAAGAGGTGAAGGAAGTAAAGGAGGAAATCAAGAAGGACGTCAAGGAGGAAGTGAAGGAGGTTACTGAACTGAAAGAGGAAGTAACGAAGGTCACGGAAGAAGTAAAAGAAGCGAAGAAAGAAACAAAGGAAGTCACTGAAGTCATCAAAGAAGGCATCACTTCCATACTAGAAAAGATCCCTCTATTCCCAGCTGCTGCTATAACGATCAGTGACATCAGAGCTGAGGATGTCACCAAGGAAGAACCAATCTCACCTAAGAGTGACATCAGTGGCAAGACAGACATTAGTGAAAAGATCGATGTCAGTGTCAAGAGTGACGTAGTTAAAGAGGAAGTCAAGGAGGAACTCGTCACAGCTGACATCACTAAACCTGCAGAAGAAGTTCCAATTTCCCCTAAGAGTGACATTTCAGTGAGTCTAAAGAGTGACATCAGTGCAAAGAGTGATATCCTTACCCAAGAACTTAAGGAGGAAGTCACTGTCACAGAAATTACTAAAAAACCAACAGAAGAGGCTCCACTTTCACCAAAGAGTGACATCTCAGAGAAGAGTGATGTCAGCAAAGCAAGCGAAGTCAGTAAAGCCAGCGAAGTCAGTAAAGTGAGCGAACCCAGTAGAGTCAGTGAAGTCAGTAGAGTCAGCGAAGTCAGTAAAGTCAGTGAAGTCAGTAAAGTCAGCGAAGTCAGTAAAGAAACTGCACCTGAAGAGGAAAAACCTACCGAAGAAGCCCCACTTTCACCCAAAAGTGATATTTCCGTTAGTGCCAAGAGTGATGTCAGTGCTAAGAGTGATATCATCACCAAGGAAGTCAAAGAGGAAGTCACTGTCACTGAGATCACTAAAAAACCGACAGAAGAAGCTCCACTTTCACCAAAGAGTGACATTTCTGAAAAGAGTGATGTCAGTCTCAAGAGTGATGTCAGCAAAGTGAGTGAAGTCAGTAAAGTGAGTGAAGTTAGTAAAGTAAGTGAAGTCAGTAAAGTGAGTGAAGTCAGTAAAGTGAGTGAAGTCAGCAAAGAAATTGCGCCTGAAATAACAAAACCTACCGAAGAAGCCCCTCTTTCACCCAAGAGTGACATTTCCGTTAGTGCCAAGAGTGATGTCAGCGCAAAGAGTGATGTTCCTTCTAAAGAAGTCTCCGCAATTGACATAACAAAGAAGCCAACAGAAGAAGCCCCAATATCTCCAAAGAGTGACGTCTCAGTTAGTGCAAAGAGTGACATCAGCGAAAAGATTGATGTCATCACCAAAGAAGTCAAAGAAGAAACTGTAACTACTGAAGTTACCACAAAGCCAACCGAAGAAGCACCCCTTTCACCAAAAAGTGATATCTCTGTTAGTGCCAAGAGTGATGTCAGTGAAAAGAGTGATGTTAGTAAAGTGAGCGAAGTTAGTAAAGTAAGCGAAGTTAGTAAAGTAAGCGAGGTCAGTAAAGTAAGTGAAGTGAGTAAAGTAAGCGAAGTCAGTAAAGTGAGCGAAGTCAGCAAAGAGATTAAAGAATTACCAATTACTGATGTCAGTAAAAAAACAAGTGATGAGGAATCGGTGTTTCCAAAGAGCGATATCTCAGCTGGTGCCAAGAGTGACGTCAGTGCTAAGAGTGATGTAGTCAAAGACACTGAAGAAAAACTGGAGATTGATGTCACTAAAAAACCAGAGGAAGAGGCACCTATATCTCCCAAGAGCGATATTTCTGTCAGCGCAAAGAGTGACGTAAGTGCGAAAGACAAAAAAGTCGATCATGACATAGAGGAGAAACTGGAGACATCACAGGAAGTCACCACAGCAGGTTTCATTTCAGTCAGCATGAGGTCACATGTCGTCCGCACTATCACTGAAACGACTGTGACGCAGGAGTATGAAGAAACTCCGTTGTCCCCGAAAAGTGACGTGTCTGTTGGGGCCAGAAGTGACATCAGTTTTAAGAGTGATGTTATGGCAAGGGAAATAAAGGAAGAAGTGGTTTCGGCTGACATCACTAAGAAACCAACAGAGGAAGCTCCACTTTCACCCAAGAGTGACATCTCTGTAAGTGCCAAGAGTGACGTAAGTGCCAAGAGTGATGTCATTACCAAGGAACTCAAGGAAGAAGTCACCGTTACAGAAGTTACTAAAAAGCCAACAGAGGAGGCACCACTTTCACCCAAGAGTGACGTCAGTGCAAAGAGTGACGTCCTCATCAGAGAACTGGAGGAACAAATCATACCTACTGAAGTCACCAAGAAACCATCAGAAGAGGCTCCACTTTCACCCAAGAGTGACATCTCTGTTAGTGCCAAAAGTGATGTCAGTGCAAAGAGTGATGTTCCTCCCAAAGAAGTCGAGGAGGAATTCTTCAAAATTGATGTGACAAAGAAGCCAACAGAAGAAGCCCCAATTTCTCCAAAGAGTGACATCTCAGTTAGTGCAAAGAGTGACATCAGCGAAAAGATTGATGTCAGTATCAAGAGCGATGTCATTACCAAAGAACTTGAAATCACAACAACTGAAGTCACAAAACCAACAGAAATGGCCCCAGTATCTCCAAAGAGTGATATTTCGGTAAGTGCCAAGAGTGATGTCAGTGCTAAGAGTGATGTCATCACCAAGGAGATCAAAGAGGAACTCACAGCTACTGAGGTCACTACGAAACTGACCGAAGAAGTCCCACTATCACCCAAAAGTGACATTTCTGTTAGCGCCAAGAGTGACATCAGTGCAAAGAGTGATGTTCTTACCAAAGAAATCAAGGAGGAAGTCCCTACAAAACCATCAGAAGAGGCTCCACTTTCACCCAAGAGTGATATTTCCGTCAGTGCCAAGAGTGATATCAGTGCAAAGAGTGACATCACGAAGGAGGTCAAAGAGGAAGTTATCACAACTGAAATCATTAAGAAAACTACCGAAGAAGCCCCTGTATCGCCGAAGAGTGACATCTCTGTTAGTGCAAAGAGCGATGTCAGTGCAAAGAGTGACATCTCTAGAAAGGAGGAAGTCATTACAAAGGAGGAAGTTCACAAAATCGATGTCTCGAAGAAACCCACGGAAGAAGCACCAGTTTCACCCATCAGTGACACCGTCAGCGCAAAGAGTGATATCAGCGAAAAGGGTGATGTAATTACAAAGATATCAAAAGAAATCAAGGAAGAGATCATAAAGACTGACATCACTAAAAAGGTAACTCCGGAACTTTCACTTGAGCCTGATGTCAAGGAGGAGGAGCCAACTGTTGGGCTATCAAATGGTGACATCACTCCAAGCGTTAAGAGTGAGGCTAGTTCTAAGGAGGTGTCTGGGAAGTCAATAGACGAAAGCCCTATGTCTCCAGTGAGTGATATCAGCGCAAAGAGTGACCTCATTCCAAAAGAGGTCAAGAAGGAACCAGAACACGGTTTTCTAGCACCAGACAGCTTCCTTTCTGTCAGCATGAGAACTCACGTCGTTGAAACCGCGCTGCTGAAGCCACTAACTATTGACATCACACCTAAACCAGACGAAGTAACCTTGATATCAAAACCCGAAGAGATGAAAGAAGGGATTCTAAAGATCGACACATCAAGGAAGCCAGATGAAGTCTCTGTTTCCCCTAAGAGCGACATCTCCTCGAGTGCCAAGAGTGATCTTTCAGTCAGTGACATCAGCTTTAAGGATAAGAAGGAAGAACCAGCCGCTGACGTCACTACAAAAGACCTTGAACCTGATCTTATTTCACCAAAGAGTGCAAAATCCATCTCACCAAAGAGTGCAAAATCAGAGCCTAGTGTACATGATGTCTCCAAGAAGTCGGCGGAAGAGGCCCCCGTGTCTCCTACAAGCGACATTTCCAGCAGTGCAAAGAGCGACATCAGCTCAAAAGGATCAGAGCTGGACAAGGAGTCAGTTCCATTTGGTACTGTGCCACCCACAACACACGTAATGGCTGCTAAGAAGACTGACATTTCATTAACCGAATTCAAGGACGAAAAACTCACGATTGAAGTCACACAGAAGCCCGATGAGGCACCTCTGTCACCGAAGAGTGATATTTCTGAGAGTGCAAAGAGTGAGGTTAGCTCAAAGAGCGAGGTTAGCTCTAAGAGCGGAAAGGACGTACCCAGTAAAGCTGACGAACTGTCTGTCTCATCCAAGAGTGATATTGCTGAAGCAAAAGTTGACATCAGTCTAAAGGAGGCTGAGAAAGTCGATGCAGAAAAGAAAGAGACACCTGCTGAACCACTGTCTCCAGCTAGCATCAAAAGTGATGTCAGTTCCAAAGATATTTCAAAGAAATCCACTGGAGAACCACCTTTATCTCCTAAGAGTGACATATCTGTCAGTGGAAAGAGTGACATCAGCTTGAAAGACGATATAGCCAAATTTGATAAGGTATCAGAGGAGCCAATATCTCCAAAGAGTGATGTTTCAGTGAGTGAGAAATCAGAGATTAGCAAGAAGAGCGAAGTCAGCCGAGAGAGTGATACCGCACCTCCTAAGGTTGACATTGCCGCTGCTGCACCTACAAAACCTGTCAGCCCAAGGGCGTACACTGAAGAAGAACCTCCCTACGGCATGTACAAGGAGGAACCAGTGTATAGCATCCTGAAGGCGGAGAGGGCAGAGATAGTGACAGTTTCACCCGACACTACACCTGGCTCTCCACCCATGTCTCCGACTATGCGTGAGATTGGTATTGCAGGTATCTCTCTTGTATCTAGCGTCACTGAAGGCAAGGAAGAAAAGGCAGACATTATGACGACGTCTGTATATGAAGGGAGCTCTACCGTGTTTGTTCCCACAACAGGTGATATTACTCAGCAAGCTATGGCTGATGTAATGACAACTAGCATGCATGAAGACTTTGATGCCATGACCTCCTCTGTCTATGAACCTAGTGGCGATATAATGACTTCGTCTATGTATGGTGAAGACTTTGTTATGCACAGTGTGCAGGAGACAACTACTACAGTGTTGTCTAGGGCAAAGGAAACTGATGACATCATGTCTACTTCCATGTATGGTACCCTCGACGACAAAGATGTAGACGACTTGCATAAGCCAGCTGATGACATCACCTCTCCACGAAGTGTCACGTTTGGTAAGATTCAGGAGGTGGATGATGGCAAGACATCCGACAGTGCATCAGAGGCAGATATAGGGAAGTACCCAACAGTGTCTCCTCGAAGTGATCAGTCTTCAGAAGTGTACCAGCTGCCTTCAATCTCCCCTCGAAGTGACGGCTATGAAGCTGAACTCAGTGGCCAGTTTGATGATCGAGATGACCAGGCACCATCCTCACCCCGGTCAGACATCTCTTCTATCTCAGACATTGTGAGAAGAGAGCAAAAACATGCAGTCACAGAGAAAATAGAGAAAGAAACCATAACAACGGTCCAACGTGATGTTTTGGACAGTGGAAGATCAGTGTCACCCAAAAGCGATACTACAGTCAGTGACCTTGCAGCCAAAGATGGTCTAGATTCCCTTGAGTCCTTCAGGTTGCAGCCAGTTTTAGGCGGTGACAAGGAATCTGATGAAGGGAAGCCAGCGTCACCACGCAGCGACGTGTCTGGAAAGAGTGACGTATCCGAGAAAGATTCTGCATTTGATGACAGAGATAAGTTCTCCAGCCTTGAGAGTCATGTAATGCCATCTCTGCCAACTGACACTAAAATAACAGAGGCGGATATTTCATTATACACAACTATATCAGAACAAATCAGTAAATCAGAAGTCAGTGAAGTCGTCCAAGAAGCTGTATCAGCGAAAGAAACTAAACTACTGACAACTGCTGGGGAAAAGGTAACAAAAGTATCTGAGTCCGTCTCTGAAAGCACAAAAACCGATATTACTTCAGTATCTGAAGTTAGTTTAGGAGTCACTACAAGTCTAGTTAGTACATATGACAGCACAAAAGCACTCATTGAGGAAACAAGGGAGTTACTACGAAGCACAAAGTCAGAACCCAAAGACACTACTATTATTCCAACTGATAAGGCACTTCCACAACCCAAAACGGAACCTTCAACCGAAGATGAGAGCTCATTTAGCTACAAACAAGAGCCAATCACACCATCAGTCACACAGGAGGCCATTATGTCTCCACCCATTAGTGATGCTTCTGGCAGCACAAAAAGTGATGTCACCTCCATCGATGCTAAAGAACTGCCTAAAGATCCATCCCTAAAAGAGGAAGATTCAAGAGCACTCACGGGATCTCCTGGAAGTGAGGTGTCAGAGGAAATTTTCAAAGACGAAGTGAAAGAAACAGTAAAGCACGTTTCAGACACCATTGCCGAGGTAACGGAAGTTGCTCGTGAAATCACCACAGCAGTAACTTCTATCACAGACACAAGCACAACCAAGACTGCCTTCCAGGACTTCAGAGAAACAGCCTCCCCACCTCCTTCCCCAGATAAGTCCGTTTCATCCATATCATCCCACATAGAAAGCGAGTCGATCTCCACTACAAAAGATAAGACAGTGACAGAGAAAACAGAGGAGACTGTGACTGAAGAGAAGATGACCATTGGAGAAGCCATAAAGTCGTCAGTAGCTGCTGCTACCACACTGGTTACTCACACCCTCATTAAGTCTGTGTATGACGCACCTGAAATGGCTCCTACAACAACTGAGGTTCTACCAAAGGAAACGACGACAATCACCACAACTACGACAGATACCACTAAGCCTGATATGAAGCCCTCTGACTTCCCCGAGACTAAAACAGATGACTCCAAACTTTTAGATGAATCCACTATGCCTTCCTCCTCTTCCTCCTCCTCCATCAGCGGTGTTGAGGGTATTGTGAAAGAGGCTAAGAAGGAAACTGAACATGACAAACTGCCCTCAGTCACCTCACCCACTGGGAAGCCCGTGGGTGAAGTGAGCGAGACGACATTGACCAAAACACACACCGAGCAAGTGTCAACTGAAGAGTACAAGTCCCTCACTGCCATTACTGATAAGTCTAGTTCTGTTAAGGAAGTCACAACAACCACAGTGGTCAAAGAAATTCCACCCAAGGAAGTCCCAGTAGAAACACAAAAAGTACCCAAAACTGAAGAAAAACCTGAGAAGGTTATGCCAGATAAAGATGTCTCAAAACCAGATGAACCAACTGCAAAGGAAATCACAAAAACCACTTTGAAAGAAACTGACGATGAACGTGAGCTGACTGAGAGAACATCAGAATACACTACATTTACCACTGTCACAAAAAGAACAATCAGTGGCGAGCAAAAGGAAACGTATGAGGTGAAGGATGAGCCTCTTGAAGGTGAAACACTTACCACAACGACCATTAAGAAAACCATGACTGAAGATGAACCACATGAAGTTTTTGAAACTATAGAGGAACCATCCGAGTTCAGGAAAGTAACCACAACAACCAGAACAATCAAACGAATCCTTAGCAGCGATGGTGAGGAAAAAGAAAAGATTGAAACGTATGAAGAACCAACGGAAGGAGGAGAGATGGTAACCAAAACCGTTATAACAAGAGTGATTTCGGGTGAACCAAAGGAGGTTTCCGAAGAGCCAACAACAACCACGACAGTCACAACTAGAACCATCAAGAAAACTATAATCACCAGCGATGGTGAAGCCATTGAGACTGTTGAAACCACTGAAGAACCAGAAGAGGGAGAACCAGTCACTACCACTGTAACCAGAACACTAGTTGGAGAGGATGAAAAAGAACCATCAAAACTGGCTGATGAATCCCAGACCACCACAACCACTACAAAAATCATCAAGCGAACCATCAGTGGTGAACCAACAGAAACAGTAGAAACGTATGAAGAACCAGCTGAAGGTGAGACTGTAACTCGCACCATTGTTAGAAGAACCATGCTGGAAGGAGAACCAAAGGAAGTGATCAGCGAACCGTCAACCACATCTACAGTCACGAGAACCATCAGGCGAACCATTATCACCAGTGATGGTGAACGAAAGGAGACAGTGGAGACTTATGAAGAACCAATAGAGGGAGAACCTGTAACGGAGACCACAGTTACAAGGAAGATGGCTGATGAAGGAGATGAGAAGGATATTCTGAAAGGTGATGAAACACGAACCACAACCACCGAAACAGTGAAACGAACCATCATCGCCCAGCCAACTGAAACGGTTGAGACTCGCGTAGAACCAGTGGAGGGAGATATTGTGACCCGTACGATCGTCACAAGAACCATGCTAGAAGGTGAACCAAAGGAAGTAATTAGTGAACCCTCAACTACATCCACGGTGACAACGAGAACCATCAGGAAAACCATAATTACAGCTGACGGCGAGACAAAAGAGACGGTAGAGACAGTGGAAGGACCAGAGGATGAGGAACCAGTCACCAAAACCGTTGTCACAAGAACCATGCTAGAAGGCGAACCTGAAACTTCGACAACTTCCACAGTCACAAAAACCATCAGGAGAATCATAATCACCCCTGACGGCGAGACAAAAGAGACGGTAGAGACAGTGGAAGGATCAGAGGATGAGGAACCAGTTACCAAAACCGTTGTCACAAGAACCATGCTAGAAGGCGAACCTGAAACTTCCACAACTTCCACAGTCACGAAAACCATCAGGAGAATCATAATCACCCCTGACGGCGAGACAAAAGAGACGGTTGAGACAGTGGAAGGATCAGAGGATGAGGAACCGATGACTAAAACCACGGTGACAAGAACTGTGCGTGAGGGAGAACCAAAGGAAGTGATCAGTGAACCATCCACCACATCCACAGTCACAACTAGAACCATAAGAAGGACCATAATCACAGCTGACGGCGAGAGAAAGGAGACGGTAGAGACAGTGGATGGATCAGAGGATGAGGAACCCGTAACGAAAACTACAGTGACAAGAACCATGCTTGAGGGTGAACCAAGGGAAGTGACTACCGAGCCTTCAACTACATCCACCGTGACGACAACCATCAGGAGAACCATAATCACCGCCGACGGCGAGAGAAAAGAGACGGTAGAGACGATAGAAGGATCAAAGGATGAGCCCGTGACCAAAACTACCGTGACGAGAACTCTTGTTGACGGAAAGGAAGATAAAGAAACTGCTAAAACCGCCAAAGAGCTCCTGCGGGACTCTGAAACACTGACCACCACCACCACTAAGACTACCAGCGAACCAGCTAAGAAGGCAACGACAGTTGTGGAACCAACTGAGGGCGAAGCTATAACCCATACTACTGTGACGAAAACAATCCTCGAAGGTGAACCAAAGGAGACCGAGGACGAGTTGTTCGCTACTACTAGTACCACGGTAACAACTAGAACCATTAAGAAAACCATTATTAGCGGTGATGGTGAAGCCAAAGAAACCTTTGAGACATATGAAGAGCCAGGTGAGGGAGAAAGCATTGCCAAGACCACAGTGACAAGGACCATTGTCGACGGAGGTGAAGCGAAGGAAACTGTGAGCGTAACTGAGGGAAAACCACAGGAGGCTGAAACAATGACAACCACTACCAAGACCATCAAGAGATCCATCATTAGTGAGCCTACAGAAACAGTTGAAACATATATAGAACCAGTCGAAGGTGAAACAGTAACCCGTACCATCGTAACCAGAACAACGCTTGAGGGACAGCCAATGGAAACAGTGGTTACCCGTGAAGATGGGGCACTCAAGGGAGAGTTTGCTGGAAAACCCGACGATACCACTACAGAAACTGTCACAAGCAAGACCATTATCAGAAGAACTGTGGTGAGTGGAGATGGAAAGGCAGAAACCATTGAGACATACGAGGACAGAAGTGGTGCCGAGCCAGTCACAAAAACTACCACCATTAAGACAACGGCGGGAGGGGAGCAGGTAGTTCACGAGACTATTGATGGAAAAGCGAAAGAAATTTTAGACGAGAAGACACAAATCCCAGCCGACACAACGGAGACGACAAAGACGACTGTGACACGAACGATCATCAGTAGCGGTGAAGTGGCTCCTGACAAGACCATGGTAGGTGACAAATCCTTCACGACAACCAAGTTAGACAGAGCTATAGACAAGACAAAGAGTACTGACGTGACAATGACCACGAAATCTATGACGAGCATGGATGTAGAGTCAACTGAAAGTCAAAAATTTATGTCAAGGGAATCAAAAACTTCAACCATCTCAAAGAAAACCAGTTTGGAGGAAAGAGATCAGTCCATGACTACCAAACACAGTGAACTTTCCAAAACCTTTGATGCAGCGCACGAGGACGTCAGGAGCTCAAGGGAATCCGTATCGGCTGAAGAATCAAGTGTCCACGAGAGAGTCAGCACTGTTCGGAAGTCTTCAACTAGTAGTACTGAAGGGACACCGGGTAGTCCTAGAACTGGCCGTGTTGTAGTGAGGAAAGTGACAACTGTTATAACAAAATACTATGATGATGGTGAAGAGGTTGAAATGGAGGAGCTGCCAGGGGAAGAAGTAGTAGAAGTTCTTGGAGATCAGCAGGTCTCTGAGGACATCTTGCGAAAGATCTCTGGTTCAACCTCACAGTCACCTATTACAGGAAGAAAGTATACTAGCCATCCAGGAGCTAAGTCTTATACTTGGACAAGTGAGGAATCTTTGAGTGGAGAGCCCACAATCTTCACTCGCACAACTAAACATACCATTAGTGATAGTGACACTGATGCCTCTGAGGGAGTACCTTCTGGTAGTGGCCCCAGACTCACACGCAGATTGTTGAGTGATGATGCCTCAGATAAGGATGATAGGCCACGATCAGCAAGTAGTGATGCCAGTGGCCAGGACATGTATCCTTCAGTGCAGAAGTCAGGAAAAACAGAGACATCAGAAACTGTCACTACCCACACTTTTAGCAGCAGTAGCGAACAAGCAAGCTTCATGTCCCATTATGGTGCTGCTAGTGTTAGTTACTCAACAGGAGTGGCACAATACCAGGAAGATGACGATGATGAACCCATATATGAATATCATCCACCAGTAGGAGCTCCAATTGATCAGTATCTCTACGGTGATCAAGGAAGAGATTTTGACAACGGCAACCTTCCCTCTCGTGCCAGAGTCCCATCAGTCACACAGGCACAAGATGATCTGAACAGAAATCAGCAACAGGAGGGATGGAGGACAGCTAGTACCAGCTATACCACTTCCACCCAGCAGGCACAGTCAACAGCTTCCACCATCCAGACATCCAGTACCACCACAACCACAACATCATCCACAAAAGACGCCAAAGCAACATTACAGCAGTGGGGTAAGCCTCTTGGCCTACCCTCTCCCGTCCCTCTTCCCACCCCTCACCCACCTTCAGACAGCCCCAAGCCCCAGAGTCCACAGAAAGAGCGGCGAACGAGTAGGAAGTCCAAAAGGTCTTCGGGTCCTCCAGTCTACCTCGATCTCGCTTATGTCCCCCACGCAGCCAACCCCAACTATACGAATGCAGACTTCTTCAGGCGAGTGAGAGCCAGGTACTACGTCTTCTCTGGCATCGACCCGGGAAGGGAGGTGCTTGACGCCTTGCTCGAGGCCAAGATGGAGTGGGAAGATAAAGATATGGGTGAGTATACAAACTTTTAGTAAATTCTCGTTTAACATCACTGAAACTATGCAATCAGAAAGAAATTCAGTGTTCGATAGGTTTCTTCCATCAACTGCCATTTCTAGATAATTTTTGGACCTCCTTTAAATTACTCAAAAGCAAGACCACAGCTTTATAAATTACCTGCGTTGTCCTCACAATTTAGTTACTTTTTGATGTTTCTGAGTCATATATATGAGCACGTCTTCAGTTGCCCGCCATTCCTTTGCACCACTATTTCATCTTTGTTCCACACTTAACTCAATCACATATTATACAGCTTTGGAACCAAATTCGCATTTGTTTAGGAGGGTTTCTAAGACCCCTTCCTTACTGTTCTTTTGTACTGTACTTACATTTTTTTCAGTATTAATGACATATATTGTAAAGATAACACGTATAAATAAAGTAACGTTCTTTGGGTCGAATACTCAAACCTATGAAGGATCGCATCCCTGTTGTAACTTAGATTTATTTTTGCAGGAAGAACTAACGCACCAGATATGGAAATAATATACAAAAATAAATTACCAGCTACAGAAATAACACACAAAAATAAACTACCAGACACAGAAATAACATACAATAGTAAATTAACGAACTAGACACAGAAAGAACAGACAAGAATAAAATGCCAAATACAGAAACAACATACAAGAATAAATTAACAGAGATGCAGTAATTAGCCTAACTGATAAGGAAGAGGTGTTAGTCTCCTTATCTGATGAGAATTATGCCCCTAGCAAACCATGCCTTTATAACTGAAGCTTGACGTCTTCCTTGCAGAGGTAACGATCATTCCCACCTACGACACAGACGCCCTGGGCTACTGGGTCGCTGCCAATGAAGACGCCCTCATTGCCAACAAGATCGACCTGGCTCCATCTGCCTCTCGCTGCACCATCAATCTACAGGACCATGAAACCAGCTGCAATGCCTACCGCCTCGAGTTCTAAGAGACAGAGGGGGAAGGGACAGTGCGTTGTTACTCTAGCCTCTCTAACTGACGTTCTTGTCATGTTAGGACCTCATATTCTAAGATGTCCTCTCTACTCCATATCAAAATAATCCAGTTATCAAATTCTCCCCTTCAAAAAATGTCACATCACTGCCCATCTCTTCACCACTAGTAAAACGAAATTCCTTTCTGTTCTGAAACACCACAAGCGCATCATTATAATCACATCATTTTTTCATAGTGAATCCAAGTTCCAGATAAGCTTCATTTGCACTCCACCCACACTACCATTGCAACACAAAGCCAGGCAATATTATCAGGTGCACTGGCTCAACCCCGTCGTTCCCTCTCACCACCCAAACCTAACCCACCCGCACCCTTACTGCCTTCCATATGTGAATCCAGAGCTCCGAACAAGCCGTCTGTCCATCTAACTGTCTGTCTGTCTGTCTGTCGGTCTCCACTTTATAATAGTCAAATATTCGTGTGAAAGTTTTAGCCATCCAGTTTTCATGTTTAAAAAAAAATTAAAAAAAAAAGGCACCAACCCTTTCCCTTAGCAGATGAGTACTGTGTAGAGGGTTGGTGGCCACGTGTCCTCGTTAGATGTTCTCAGTAGTAACTTTTTTGAATGAGAGACAAGGTAGAATTGCAACTGCAGAAAGGATGAGAAGTGGATGTAGTTCGGGACAAGTCGGGTATGGGCTGCTTGAAGGAAGAGGGCCGAGCAACGACTGCGGATGACGTCTGGGGTTGTTAAGATCAGTGAAGACCATGTAAAAGTTGCACGAGCGAAATCAAGTGTTTGAGAGCGATTCTGCACAACACCGGGTTTAGGTGAACAACAGAAGACCAAGAGACAAGACCGTAACAAGATGGATGAGTGTGAAATGACGTGCCCAAGAGGGAAATAATGTGTTCAAGAGTAGAACAAGACACAGCAGATGACACACGATTACTACACTGAATGACAGATAAGAACAGAGTTAGTAGGCAACATCAGATTACTATCTTAAATTACAAATGAGAAAGCAGTAATGGTTGACATCGGATGAAAATGCAGAATGAAAAATGAGAAAGTGGCACGGGCTGACAACATATTACAGCACTAAATGACAAATGAGAAAGAGTAACTGATGACACTGGATTATGCTGAACAACAAATTAGAAAGGAGTACTGCAAAGAGTCAGGCAGTGGTGCAGCAAATGACGTCACATAATGCCTGATGAGGGGAGGTGATTGAGAGTGTTGAGAGATATGGAAGGCTTCAGTTTGTATTTCATAAGAGGATGAATCATTGGCCTTGAGTCTTATCCATCCATATTTATCTATAAAAATAATATCTTACATGATTATGTACTTTTCTAGAAACTTACCAAACTATGACAAAAAAAATATATATATAGTCCTAGACTCTATACTGACTCTGACTGTAGAAAAAAACACAAACAGACACCATGAAAGCAAGAAAAGCTTTCAGCAACAATGACACTACGTTGAACCGAATGTGACTTTGAATCCAAACTGTGAAGAAATTAATAAATCAATGCAACACTCCTACGACCGAATAGAGCGAAGCAATATATGAACTTTTTGACAACATACATTCTTGCTATGGATTATTTTTTTCCATATCAGCGTCTATATAACCCAACATACCGAAGAATTTTATTGTACTAGGAGGAAGAAAATTAACACATACGCTGAGTGCGAATAGAGTTTGCTCATTTTGTAAAATATATATTTAAAAAAAAAGTGTTGTTAAGGCTACGTAGAGAATAAGGCGCATATATACTGACAGAAAATTAAGATTGTTATTTTTCTCTTTGTTATAGGTATTGTAGTTTTATGAAAGAACCCACCTGGCCTATTTTTTATCGGGTGAATAAGCTTGATATGAAGTCCTCAAATTTTCATCTTCCAAGAGAGAGAAAGAGAGAGAGAAAGAGTGAGCGAGTGAGCTTATGGGTGTGTGAGCGAGAGAGAGAGTAAAAGAGAGAAAGAGAGGGAGAGTAAGAGTGAGGGGCCACAGAGAATAATATAAATACCTACCTATCATGTCAAACCAAAGGCGTGAATTAGGAAGATAATAAAACCGCTACGTAAAAAAATAATAATTCACTAACTATGCTAAACCATGATCAACCACTGTGATTATCGTGATAGTCCGAGCTTGCTACAACAACTTCTCTGATACCTTGACTGCCTATCCGAACCTTGACTCTCTGAACCCTAACTGAACCCCGTCAATCTGAACCCTAAATGAACCCCGTCAATCTGAACCCTAACTGAACCCCGTCAATCTGAACCCTAACTAACCCCCCCCCCAATCTAAATCCAAGCTATCTGAGCACTTTTGAACCCAAGCTGTCTGAACCTTACCTATCTGCAACCTGTTTGAGCTTTGTGAAACCTCCCTGAAACTTAACTATGGTAACTATCTAAACCCTATCAGAACTCTTTTTGAACCTAAGTTGCCTGAACCCTGACTGACTCTCTAGACCCTGAGCTCTCTTTAACCCATCTGAACCCTATCTGAACACTGAACCCAGTATGAACTTTAACTATATGAATTCTTTGCAAACCGTCTGAACCTTAACTATCTGAAGTTTAAATATGTGAACCCTGTCTGAATTCAACCCTGAGCAGCTATCTGACCCCCTATCTGTTTAACCCTAAATCCTCCTGTTCCGCTTCCACTGTTACTTCCTCTTTCTCCTCCTCCACCCTCTCTTCCTCTTCCTCCTTCCCCACCTCCTCTCTTCCTCATCACCACCCCTCCCCCCTTTTTAAAACCACATAGAGTAAGAGTGAGGAGCTGAGTGTCTTAAAAAAAAAAAATACTAGAGTGAATCAGAGTTCTCCCAGAAACGCGTTGTTGGCGTCACCTATATTACGTTCCTTTAGGTTATTTCTATTTTTATCGACATTCCAATATATATATATCAGTAAGGGAAGAATGAAGTGACGGGAAGATATATATTACCCATATGTGAGGAATCTGAAAATGCCACAAAATAAAGGACTAATGGACTGAGAAGTGCCCAAATGAGACTAAAGAAAATACCTAAAGAGAGAAGTGACAGAACTGACCATAATAAGGACTCAAGAAAAAAGAAAGAAAATACCCTGTATGGGAATCACAAGACAAATATAACCAAGATGAAAAGAGTAACTGAAATACAAAAAAATGTTAAAAAAAAGTGATAGAAAATTGCCTCAATAAAGAAAAGACTAGAAAAATGTCAGATTTAAAGAAAAAGTATATATATGAAAAAGTAACACTGAACTACATATGAAAAACTTGACAATACGTAACATATATTTTCAGGACATGATAAACGCCTCTGTGACGCGTTTAGTGTATATATGAAGCACCTTCAGAGTCGACATGAAAACGGAATTGAGGTCAAGAGAAAACGGGAGAAGCGGACCCACTCTCTCTTCCACATGCGACTGGTCAACAGAGCTGTTAGGTAACCATGGGGGTGGTTCCTTGGCTTGTAGCTGGCTTGTTCGAGTTGGTGGTGGAGAGACAAGTAATTAGACTGATGAAGGTGCTGATGTTAAAAAGTATTGTCATGAAAATAATGTGCCTGTGGTACTAGGTATCCTGTACTTATTATATTTACGGCACAGACTGAAATGAAGTTTCTGAAAATAATGAAAAAATACTATAATATACAAGATTTTAAAAACGGGAAAATGATGAAACAAAAAATACATAAAACAACATAAAATGAGGCTGTTGAAAACAGAAAACGAACTCAAGTGACTGAATGTGAAAAGAGATTTTTAACGGAATAAATGATTAAAGAATTTTGAAAATGAAAGAGGGGTAAAATGACAAGACTAGAAAAAAGAAGAAACAGTAGTCAAGTAAGAGGAAAATTTTGTATAAACAGGAAAAATTTAGCAGTCTGTTAATTACAAGTGAGCCACTGAGCTCATAATTGAGGAAGTAATAGAGGAAATAAAAATAAAAAGTGAAAGTAGTGCTCTGATAAATGTGAAAATATATAATAAAGACGAAAAATTGTGTAAAAAAGTGTGATGATAATGTAAGTGAAAGAAACTGTAAAAGCGAATACAGAAAAGCTTTGTAATAGTAAGCTGAAAAAAATAGTTTAGATAATAGTAAGCTTCAAAGGGAGTAAAATAACATAGTAAACTAAAAAAAAAAAAAAAAGTAAAAATACTAGTAAGCTGCAACGGAAGAAGAGCCAGAGCCACAGGAGAAGCTGCCAGGGAACAAGGGACCATTTCTCAAGCACCGTCACTTCATTCTCAAACCCCGATATCGTCTCCGCCTACTGCCAGCTTAAGCCTATTCGCGAGGAGTGTGTGCTAAGGCAAGTTCTTTTCCTAGGAACCACTAGTAATGAAATGGTGGGTGTGGGACTTTGGTTTTTAGCTATTTATTTTATTTTTTCCTTAAGCCAAAACCGAAGTCTCCCCCCTATTCCCGCCCTCACTCACCCTGGCAGTTTCCCCCCACTGCATACGGAGAATTTAGTATCCTTATAAATTGTAAGAATCACTAATAATGATGAAAATGAGTGGGACTTTGGATTCAACATTTTTGTTTTTTGTCATCGACGACCAAAGTCTCCCCTCCCTCACCCTGGCACCGTTCCCTGGTGGAAAAAGAGTGAAAGTGCCAGGTGATGTTTACTGTTTGTGATGAAACAGTGTGCACTTCGGCTTTCTTACTTTTTGTTTATCATGAAAAGCTCTAGCAACGTTCTCTAGAAGAAAATGAGTGACGGACCACATGTTTTTTACTGTTAAATGATAGGAACTTTGGTATTCTTTTATTCTCATTGTTACTATGCTGAATTAAAGTTCTCCCTCCCTCGTCCTAGCAATGATCCCCTTGAAAGAAAATGAGCAATTGACCAAAGATTTGTTGTTTTACAATTATAGGTAATTATTAATTAAACTGGAGCCGAGAGATGCTTCAAGTGCCGATACTCACTAATTATTAAGTAAAAGAGCAATTTACTCAATTATGGCTCTAGGAGTTACTGTAGGAAACGAATTATCAAAAGAGAAGTTATCGAAGCGTAAACTAAGGAAAACCGGAGACTCATGCTGGGAACTCCGCCAGAACTTTGTGATTTATGCTTAACATGGAGAGGTGATGCACCCATATATGCCTCTAGGAGTTGCTATAGAAAAAGAATTATCTAAAAGGGAATTTTCTGCAGGGTATCCTATGAAAAACAACGGAGATTCATACCAGGAACTCCGTCAAAGCTTTGTGATTTATAATTAACATGGAGATAGTGTGACTGGTTTTTGTGCGGTAGGTGACGCCAACAACCCGGGGAGAAGATGTATGGTTTAAGATGTTGCATTTAATGTGATCCGATGGCTTATCTGGGTGCTTAAGCAACTAATCCCTTTAATCCGATGACGTCTTTTTCTCATTCTATTCTTGCCACGGTTGAGCGATTTTTATTGAGCTTGGGAGCGACTGTTTCGTACTGAAAGGGTTACATATAGTCTTCACGGGCCGCTTCACACCTAGAGGTCTTCCCTTATTTATTAATTAGATCGTCGGGAGGTAACCACAAGATAATTTTACTCGTCTTAAGGGAGGCCTCTTGGATTGAAAGGGTTCATGAAGCCTACATTTAACTATTCTAGTGGGAAAAGTTTCTCCTAAGCCAAATATAAAAGTCCAGCAATAGCAAGATTAATGCGGAAAAGACGTCCTTGGGCTGATGAGGTTTTGCCGAATGAGATACTTAATTCAGCTTAAAATATACCTAATGAATCTTGCACTTCAGCTTAGGAGAGCGCGAGGGACAGCTTTACAGACTTTTAGCCAACGCATCATTTTCGCAGTTTCTTAATCTTTCTCCTGGAATAACATCTTTTAAGAAATTTAAACTCACACAGCGAGAGGGAATTTAACTTCTTTAGCCCGAAAACGTTCATCTGTTTCTGTTCTTGCTACTGCTATAAAATTTATTCAGCTTGGGAGACACTTATCAGACTCTGAGGGATTAGATATAGCTTTCAGTTAACCTTTCACTGCTAGAAGATCTTTACTGAAGCTGAGTAAAATAATCTAGCGGTAGCATGATTAACATGAGAAAGACGTAATCGGGCTGAAGAAGTTTAATTTATCAAAACTGTTAAATAAACCACCGAACAAAAATTTATTAATAGTAATTAAATTTACAAAACTAAATCTTTTAAAGGAATAAAATTTTATTCAGATTTTTTTCAACAGCGGCCTTGTTAAAGAAGACGTCAGGGGGGAAAGTGTAAAACGAGGAATCAATCCCTTCAGCCTGAAGACTGTATTTTGACATTATTCCTGCTGCTACTGGACGACTTAATTTACGAGTCTCTGGTAGTGAATGGTTTAATGAAGGCTATATCTAATCCCTCCATTTTGAAAACACTCCCCTGCGTTCACGTAGATAGTCTGATAGCAGCAAGATTACAAACTTAAATGAGGTCCCCGGGCTGAGGGGACTGAAATTATTTTGAGGCATCCCGTCGAAGTGAGAAGAGGTGCTGTCTGTCTGTCTGCCTGTCTGTCTGAGCGTGATGGATGGTGTAACTGGGACATTATATATATATACATTACCCGACTCATGATATTGTGCCCTATATAAGGTCTTATATATAGATATATAAATATATTATGTAACATTAGGCGTTAAACGGGCAGTCTTGTGTGCTGTCTGCTCTCAAATTTAATCTTTATAAACAGGTTGAATAAGGATTAAAATGTGATACGATAATCATATACATTTAGGCTGTTATATAAATGGTGGAATTTGGTGGCACGGTCAAATTAATTAAGTGTAAGACTACAAGCCAATGGATGTAGAGCGGTGAATTTGAGAAACAATTTGTGCAGTTCCAGTGGCTTCTCTAGACGCAACTGTGACGGCCATACTGTTCCTGTGCAGTCTAAAAAAAATAATAATAATAATAATAATGTTCTGTTTTGAGATATCCCCCTCCTCTTCTCCCCTCCCCACCCCCTCTCCTCAGACCTTATTAGTAAAGAGCGTTCTGAAGATCCTCGAACGGCAAAATTCCGACCATATTCATCTCCCTTCAATCAACTTTTTTTTCGCAGTGTTAGCAAGCTAAGCTTTATTTACATCCCCTAAAGGCCAGCTATCCCCCTCCTCCCTAAGTCCCCTTCCCAATCACGTTATAGGGTCTTCAGATATCGGTTCTTTGCCAGTCCCCCGTCCCTCCCCCTTCATTTCCAGGCTTCATTATATTATATCCAGCCTGTGCACTTTGTCGTGTGTTTAAAATAAAAAACAGAGAAAATAAAAAATATAAACATAAATATCTATATTATTCTGGCGATAAAAAGCGGACGGAGTTTGTGGGGAAGTTTAGTGTGTGGGAGATGGGATGGCAGGCAGAAGGCACTGAAAACTGGAGACAGGATACCCTGTTGACATTTCTTTAAGTCACGTTCGAGTTGGTTCTCTTCTATCTTTTGTAGAAGAAATCATTCAAATGCCCGGGATAACACACAAAAGGGGGGGGGGGATTATCAAGACGAAGGGAAAAAGAAAATAAAGAACAATGGGAACAAATCAACACAACGTGGAAGTGGATTAGGTAAAAAAAAATTATATGGGAATAATAATGAGAACCAAGACAAACAGGGAAAAAGCAGATGAATATCAAAAGCTAACTCTGGAGAATAAAGATGAGAACAAGAGGAAGTTCAAGAAGACCACATAACTAACACTATCGGGAACTAATACAAAGAAACTATGAAGATCCGAAAAAAGAACAATTCTCCACTTCCTGCCACTTCTCTCCCGTGCTCTATCTCCCCCTTCCATCTGCCGCTCAGTCGTATCGTCCGGGCTGTGTGTGTGTGTTGGGTGGACTGTGGCTCTGATTGGTGGACGCTCTGTGACCCTATAGCCTTGGCAGATCCCCACGTCCCACACCCTCCTTACAAATTATTGAAAAAAAAATAATAAAATAAATCACTTGTCTGGGAAGATCTAGGGGTTTGTTTTAAGTGTTATCAGTTTTGCAGCGGATAACTTTTATGGAAGGAATAAAGGCTGAAGAATCAGTGGCTAAAAAGGCCATAAAACTCACAATCCCATTTCAAAACCACATAAAACAATGTTGTTGTTGATAGACTCATGTTCATTCATTTAATCCCTAACATAATTCATCAAAAAATACACAAACAACACACATTTAAAGTTCATACCGTCATCTATTAAACATTAATATTTTTCAGGGCTTAAGTTGCAGCAAATCCCATAACATCGAACAATTAACCCCTGCTTCCACTCTTTCAAAATAAAAATAAAAGTAAGTTAAAGACAGCGATGAGAGAATTACGATGAGATGATTTATATCTGACTGTCTCCTGGTGCGTGGCAACTGCTCGGGTTAACCAGAGATGGCAGAGGTCGCCAGCCAGCCACACAATCCCACCAATGGAAAACTAATAAATACACAGCGCCTTATGTAGCTGCCTGCTTTACATGCTTTTCCTGCCTCTACGTCCTGTTCCCTCTAGTCAAAACCAAAAAAATGAAGAAAAGCGTAAAATAATTTAAAAATACCAAGACTTAACATAGGCATCTTAGAGATTCATTGACTCCGCTGAACACTTACTTTCAAATAATCCTTTAAAAAATAACAAAAAAAAAAGTTATTAAAAATGTGACTTGTTTGGCTATTTTGGCTCTTACATGCAAGTTCATTATGGTTCATTTTCGCTACGGGGGAAAATAAACCCTACTGAACCTTTACTTTGGGTTCATAATTGCTGGCCTTGTCACTGATATTAATGCATATGTATGGGATTACCCTGTGGAATTAAATAGTAGATGAAACAATATATATATGTGACTCTTGTTTCATTCACCTGTATATATACTGTATGTTTGTGTGAATTGATAACCCCTTGACTGCTACTCTCATCCTTAATAAAAGCGACTGGTGTTACTTGACTAAAATCTCAACAAACGTCGATAGCTGTTAAAGGACTATATGGAGATGATATTTAGTCCTTTCACTGCTGGAAAATTGCTCATATACATCAAATCCTCTAGCATTAACCTGAATAACACACTTCAGAGTCCATACCAGTGAAGATATTCAGAGACTTTAAATGCGTTCGTAGCAGTGAAAGGGTTAATTAACGAGATCTTTGAGTTACTAATGCTGACTTTATACCAACATGGAGTCTCCATCTCGTGATACCTTTAAAGGTTTTCTAGTAGTTCTTTACCAGTTATTTATGCATACTGCACTTTACTATTTTCTTATACGTTATTTATGCTATTCATGTCCATATTATAAAGACATTAGCAATGTACTTGCCAATGTGATTGTGTTCTGGCATCTCAAAACAAACAGATTTTGATTTTAGCTCCTTTGCTTTTTTTTTTTTTTTTTGTTCAAGAAAGGAGTTTGTGAAGGCTTCCGACCCTCAAAATACATAAGCAAATAAATACGGTAAACGTACTAGTAAACCTTTTAAGCCCACGAGAATCTAACTCTTAATCACATCAAAGAAACTGAAGAAGAAATATAAAGCCCCTTCTCGCGCTTCAGCGAAAAGCCAATAACAGAACTCCAGACACTACTGCCTAATGTGAAAACACGAGAACAAACAGTCGGACACGAGCCCCTTTTATTTTACTTTTTTTTTATTTACATGCTGAGATTCAACAAAGAAAAGCAGATAATGGAAAGAACATATGATTACAGTATATAATGATTCATTACAGTACTCGTTCAACAGCAAAAAAGATAAGAAGAAGAAGAAAAAAAAACATGACTACTCGCATTATCATTATTATTACCTAAATATTACTGACCAGAATGCACTAGACGGAGCATAGCCTACCTCCGCCAAAGCCATTGCCATTAAAAAGGATCCGGATCCGGATCCGTGGAGATAGGATCCTGATCAGCATCCTGATCCGCCCCAAAATTTACTCAATTCTTTCTTGGCCCATGACACCCTTCCATAATATCTCATTGAAATTCATTGAGAACTTTAGGAGATAATGTGCGGGATGCTCCGGATCCGGATCTGGATGCGGATCCGCCCCCATATTTAATCACTTCATCCTTGGCCCGTGGCCCACCCATCCAAAAAATTTCCGTGGCACACCCTTCCTTAAACTCTCACTGAAATTCATTGAGAACTTATGAAGATTTTGTGCGGGTTACTCCAGATCCGGATCCGTTCCCATATTTAATCACTTCTTCCTTGGCCCATGGCCCACCCTTCCACAATATTTCATTGAAATTCACTGAGAACTTTTGGAGATATTGTCTGGACTGACAGACAGATAAACAGGTGAATACATAACCTCCTTCAACTTTGTTGGCGGAGGTAAATATATATACTCCTCTCTCTCTCTCTCTCTCTCTCTCTCTCTCTCTATATATATATATATGCAATTAAATCACTTAAATAACACGTGATTCACGGATATGCTGATATCCACAAGGAAAAGGAA
>JAGKTI010004895.1:0-27942 GCA_018397915.1 Birgus latro
CTCGCGAAACACATGTCGTACTCAGAGTGTTCATGAAGGCTGTATCGGATCCTCTCATTTTGGAAGCAGCGAGAATAATGACATAAGCGATTGAAGTCAGGTTTGTTATTCTGGTTCGTTTTCTTCTGGTGGATGATGAGGTCTGTTAATTAAGATTTGTAAAAAGACTTTAAACAACAAATAATGTACTAGACATTATTTCTCTTTGGTCTTAAATGTCTTTCTTACTACTGTCTACAATGAGTATTTTTTATTTCATGAACTGGGTACTGCTTTAACTTCAAGATTTATTACGTAAACAGTAATACCAAATAAGCCATTACAGGAAATAATCAAGCCTTTAAAGCCATGTGCCTGAATATACAATAGATACGTAGTTACTAAATGTACTTTTCTTACAAGCTCTTGCCATGGTAGAATTGATGGCTTGAAACTTATACCAGGATAAATTTTGCAGCGAAATCTACGTAACTAGAAATTGGTCTAATGTAATCTGAACCCGAAATAGAGTCAATTCAAGGCATCAGCGCAAAATCAGTAGCTAAGGAAAACGTTTACCAAGCCCCCAAACTCATTCACTAAGACAGAGGTTTTACGCGGTCCCCAAATAATTCACTAAGGAAGTGGTGTTACGAAATTACTAAGCCAGTTATTTTTCAACCACGGTGACCTTGGTGCGGTGAGACGGTAGCTGAAAAATTTAAATGCCCATAATAAAATACATTAATCAATATGGAAAAAGGGAGAGTGGAGCCAGTTTTCAAGGTGACTGCTGCCGCCAAAGTGTAATGTGAGTTGACTCATATTTCATACTTTTTAGTACTCCTGGTTCTGTTCTTTCCCTGACTGACGAGAGCTCAAAATTTTCGCTTACATCTAATACAGCGGGAGAAGGGATCAGTTCGAGAATAGCATCAACAAGTATTTTGTGTGTTGTGATGCCTACGTTCAGCATCACTGGCCGGCCTAATTTGGTGCTCCAGCTTGTGACTGTCTCTGAAGAAGGTTGAGAAAACAGTGACCTAAACCACTGACAATACTTAGGGCTTACAGTATGTGGTGGTGGTGAGGGAGGTGGAGAGGAGGATGTGATCGGCTGGAGATGCGACGGCCGAATGAAATCTCAGGCCTCAGGTGGGGCAGTTTAAATAATCACACCTCCTGCCACTCCACTGGCTGACGTGGAGGGGGGAAGGGGAAGGGGCCTGATTCTCATTGGTCACTTAAATACCATAATACAATTTCTTCAGCCCACACAAACTCCAGGATTTACAGCACATTTTTCTTATTGATTCTGGAGGTTTTGTGACACCTTCCTCAGCGTTTTATTTTGGCTCTACAGCAGCCGTAACTCCTTGTATTAGGCAGTTTATTTTTGTAGCTAATGCCTTCTGCTTCTGGACGTCTATATTCTAGTTAGGAGAGGACCCCTAATGGAATAAGGGTTAATGAAGGCGATTTCTAACCTCTCATGCTGGAAAAGTTTCACCAAAGCTAAAGTTGTCTATGGAAGGCAGGAATGCAGGAATAAAATCGAAAATTTCTCGTTTTTGGAGGGGGTAAATATGTTATACACAGCCCAGCAGAACAACAGAATTTCTCCACGCCACAAAAGCTAATGATTTGTAGCATTTTGTATATAGGCAGCGAGACCAATGGGTAGATAGAAACAGATGGATAGATTGATGAATAGCCCGATAGACTGAGAGACAGATTTACGGACACAGATTGACAGATAGGTAAATAGACAGGTATAGATATGCAGATAGATATAGGTATGCAGATAGACAGAGATATAGTGTGATTTGTATTATCTATTGCATCTACTGACATCTCGTCCACGGGGTTGTATTTTACTCATTACACCTGTTCACCTTTCATTAATATGGCGTGTCACATTTTCATCCGTCTATCGTCAGGAATTTTTGTGAAGCCTAACACAGCACCTGGCACTCATATTTATAACAAAGGCAAAAATCTATCCCCTATAGGTAAAAAAAAAAAATCTCTCTCAAACTGAATATAATTGCTACAGTTCTTTCACCTTAACTTGACCCAGATTTTCATCCTTTAGCAGCTTTATCCATGTATTTCAGCGGCTGAACAAGACAGTATTATGCTCCAGTATATTTTCCATAGCACTTCTTCGTGACTAGCATCATACTATAGTGTTCATCTATTGTTACGTCTCAGCATTGAAGATGGAGAGATGAAAATTTTAGGCCAACTTTGTGTAAAAAGGGTGTAGTTGTCTTTTTTTTTTTTTTTTTTAAGTCTAACCTCTTTAGGTCTTAAAATTTCTCTCATACTAAATACAGTTGTTTGCTATGTTTTTTTTTTTTCACCTTAACTTGGCTCATATTTTCGCCTTTTAGCAGCTCCTCTCATTTAGGGCAGTTTCAGAAAAGGACAATGCTACAGCTCCACGTCCTTTCCATCGCAGCTTCTTCGTGACTAGCATCATATTCTGTGTTGGTCTAATATTACAACTCAGTATTCACACAGGACAGATGGCAATTTTAGGCCAGTTAGAGTGACAGGGGTATAGTACAAAGTAGTTTTAAAAAGAGGCCATTGGATTCGAAAACTTAATATGTATGCACAACTCAAAATGGCAATACATTATTACGATGACGCAGAAACACCAAGATTTACAATAGTGTTCGAGATATTGTGACATTATCTTTGACTGGTATTCCCGTTGGTTAAGGAAGCTGCCTAACACCTTTTCCTAGGCGACTTAGTTTTGGATGGTGAAGGTTAGTATCCTTTTGTACATTATTTACGAAGAGCATGGCGATACTGGAAGGATTTATATAATACAGAACGGGACAGTAAGGTGTAATAAGCAAAATAATCGCTTAGGGAATGGTGTTAGGGAGCTTGCTTAACATACGGATCCTTGGCTCAGCTCTCATTGTCTGTACTTTCGTCCCTTATGCTGTACTTTTTTTACACTGCTGGTGAGTATACTTCTGTACTCGTATTGATGCAGAGTATAGCGATATGAGATTTATTTATTTAAGTCAGAAGAGGATAGTTAGGTCTAAGAAGCAAAATAAATCGCTTAGGAAGAGGTGCTAGGGAGCTTGACCGACGAGAATACGGACCATTGACACAAAGGGACGTATTTTTGGTAGCACAGGAGGCTTCGTAGCCCCTCTTCCTTAGTGATTTATTTTTCATATTACACCTTAACCTTCTGTTGTGGTGCTAGAGAGGGATGCCTTCACGTGGTGGCACTGATATAGCTGGGCGGCTCCACTGCAGTTATACAAACGTCCCTCAGTTCCCTCCCTATCGACCAAGAGGAGGATGGTGGGCTGGATTTACCTCATGCAGCCTTCATTAATTCCACCTTTACTAGGGTTTTCTCCCAAGCTGAGAATTAAACTATAATATTTACTAGATGTCTATAGCCAGTGGATGTATTCTATTTGATCTTACTCCCCTAAAACCTTTCCTTTACTGACTTAATCCACAAAATTGCCACCTCAGCTTTGAATTCTTCCTGTTGCCTGTTATAATGGGTTAGTATTCTGAACACACGATATTAATCCGATTCCACACAAAAGTTAAAGTATTTACTGGGTTCTTCTAGCTATTGCATGTATTCTTATTGATTTAGCTTTCCCAACACCCTTTCTTCGGCGACTTATTCGGCAAAACCACCAGCTCTACAATATATATTCCCCATAAATAAGCTCCGCACACTACTGAAGCCATGACAGATGCTGTATTGTCAACATATTCTGCATAGCCAGTGATACATGGTGGTAGGAGTCGAGTTGGGGCAATGTTTTCACTGTCCTGGGTCCGTAGATTCGTCGGTTAAGGAAGCCTCGTAACACCATTTTGTTGCCAGTTTGAGAGTCAGGGGTGATCCCAAATGTCCACTGGGTTTTGACGACTTCATTGTGGGCTACGTTAGTACAGATGCGTCCTTCCTGAGGTCTGAAGAAGAACTAACCTGGGAGCCTGTGCCCTCCATCCCCCAGTGAACTCAGCACAGAGTGTCCATTGAGTATAATCTCAGGTTGTGGGGTGTTCATAGGGAACCTCAACTTGAGATGGAAGCGGACAACGAGTGCAGACGTGAACAGCATCTTCATTTCAAAAGTTTCGACATTTAAACAGTCATCATCAGTGATCTAAAAGGGCAAAAAATGAAGTAAACAAAAATCAATCTCAGTATTACATGAGTGAAAAAACACACACAGACACACATTCTAAAACTGACAGGAGATACAGGGGGAAGTGTAAGGGTACTAACACAGTTATTAAACATACACAGGTACTGCAAAATTAAGGGTTATTTAGAGCCTGGTTATGGATCTTAATACAGTTCTAGCAATCTTAAGTTACTGTTTGATGGCCAAGGTAATATTTTAAAATTCTCCTTTTTAAGTGTGGTATAACAAGATTCACAATGGTCTCTTGCTGCTGAGTGAGGAAGGAACCTGAGTCTTCGGCCTGTCCTGCTCGACTGTACCATTTGTTCGTCTGCCCTATCCTCTGTAGTATATCCAGCATCCTTAAAAGTGCTTGTCACAAGAGAGACTGGAGGAAGTAAAAAAATAAATAAAATGGTTTTAGGTGGGCCTGGAATTGATCAGGTTCATTCAGATAAGATGTTACTGTAAAAAATAATTAAATTAATAAATAAAAATTCAGTTAACCTTAACTAGCATACTCAGCTTATTCAAACTCTGCATTGCTTTGCCATTCACAGCTTGTATAATGTTTAATATTTTTTGCACTCAGTATCTCACACATTTTTAACTTCCATTTTTTAATCAAACGGCTTTGACCCTTCTGAACGGTGGTAAAAAAAAAAAAAATGCTTCTCACTCAATTCCTCTCGCACACATTCCCTCACATTTACACGTTCTATGTGCCATGAATGTGGAAGAGATCTCAATGTACAGTCAGGCAACATTATCTGATGCATATACTTCGATACAATGTCAGTAACAACACACACACACACACACACACACACACACACATTCAGACAGATCAGCTTCACACTCTCACAGCAGTCTTAAAGTTAAATCCTCAGGGTCGAACTTCTGTGACTTGACCAACCTCTTAGAAAGGTCGGCATCACTATCTGGTGCTGCCCCAGCCTTAGAATCAGTTAACGTGGGAAGAAAAGCATTAGCAAGAGAGAGATGTCATGTACAAGTGCAGACAAATGAAGGAGTCACAGTTTTATCCCAAGTGAACAAGAAGTGGGTGATTTTTGGTGGATTATTTACATTGCAGAGTGGGCAAGTGGCAACACCTTGCGCTTACTTATCCCCGTCTAATACAATTCCCACAATCTCCCCACTGCACTTCATCAGCCAGAAATTACCTAGTTCCTCTGCTCCTGGGCTAAGGCGGTAGCTATGTTCTTCTCCACACCTTTACATTTTCTGTTTCCTCAGTTATGTTATGAGACGTGGCAGACATATTCATTCGCTGTACAATCAGAGGACAGATTAGACTGATTATTCTCCGTCAGTTTAGTGCTCTAACACTTTTGCTAGTAATATGCTCAGCTTTAACTGTCGGGCCTTTAATGGTTCGCAGTAAGTTAATCTTATAAGGGAAAGATTTTACATAAATATTATGTTCCCCTTCTTTCATTTTTTCATCACTTTTCGTAACAGTCATAATGGTATTACCACAAATATTATCCACTCTTATCATTGTTTACTGAGTGGCAGCATCCATGAGATACACCTGGGAGGGTTTTGCAGCATCGTAAGTTCTCGTACCTTAATAAAATCTGCAATGAATTTCTTGGAATATAACCTTTGGCCAAACAAATCTCTTACTATTCTAGCATATCCTACACAGTGATTGTTAATATTTTTTCCTGTTCCTACCCCTTGCAAAACTCCAGAAAGTTCTCACAGCCCTGACTCAGTTTTATGAAAGAGCAATACTGTTCTCAAGGGTATCGAATGACAGATCCATCGCCGTCTTTAATATTTATTTGCAATTTTATGTACCTGACAAATAAGTGATTCATTACAACCAGTGATTCATTCATTTATTCACAGCCACGGTGTGTTTTACGAGGGTTTGCTTGCCGTTCAAACTCAGTGACTTTATTGTTGTTGTTTATTCTCTGTTATGGCACTCAGCCTTGGTTTCATGGTGCTGAACGCTACCCTCATGTCGTGCTGAGTGTCCAGCCGATTTCTGCACATAGTTTTGATATGAAGCAGATATGAGAACATGGTTTCACGAAGAAAGTGGTCTCGAATGGCACCAGCTCGGCAAGTGCCTTTCTCGCTAGTATAGGATACGTCTTCAGTCGAGAAGCCCAGAACTGCTTCAGATGGCGTTCCGTAAAATCCATTTGGATTGTACGACTGCTACTCAAGTCAATGAGATATTCCTTGATGTCACTGGCGTCATCAAAATCTTTCTAATTCATCCGGACAGGGTACCTTATCCAGTTATCGCAGGCTGGCAGGTCTCCACATGAAAAGTAACCACTGAATGAAGTTTGCGGGATCTACAGATGCTCAACAATATTTAAAACAATGTCAGGTTACAAGGAAGCATCTGCCGGGACTATTCCTTCAAGACATGAAAACTTAATAAATTTTTCTTCCTTACACATATGATCTGTAAAGCAAGTTTTTTTCTTTTCTTTTTTTTAATGCAACCAGCTTCTCGACTGCAGTTTTAATTGTGAGTCGCCTTCCCTGCAGAGAACGACTGAGCTCATTGAATGCTGTGAATAAATCAGCCAAATATGCAAGCACTGGAACAAACTCAGACCATCAAAATATTCAGCCAAGTCTGGTCCCTGTCCACGAAGAAATTGCTGAACATCATCTCGCAGTTCAAACACACGAGATAACACACGACTCCCGCCAGAGTTGTAAAAATTTTGGGAAGCGTTCACCGAGCCACTTACCACTTTGGCGGACACAAGGGGTGCTGTGGTTGAACCAGTGTCGCATACTAGTATGCTTGCACCCAATCGGCTTAAGGCGGGCCGATTACACTTGGTTCACAGACTACACACACATCCAAAGCCACTACAACACAACAGTTACACTCACAAGCACTTCTCACCCTACATACAAACTCTGGAGAGCACAACATATTGGTGGAGTGGAGATACAGTTACATAAGATAGACATAGACATAGACATAGATAACACACGACTACGTGACAGTCACCTCACTACTGTGTGGTACAAAAGCACAGTGTGTTCATGACCCATTTCCTCGCAGAACAACGGAAACAGTCTATGATTCCAAACACGACCACGAATCGTGTTAACAGCTCTCACACAAACATCCAAAATCTCCCTCAGGTTTGGAGGCAGTGGTCAGGCTGCAAGTTAGTGTTGGTGGAGAGATCAATGGGTGATTTTCACATCAAGAATTTCTTTTGTTATCAAGACATGTGGCAATAAATAGAAATAGACTAAGAATGGCCATATTTGTAAATTTGTCCAGTAAGTATGTAATGAAAACTGCAAGCAAATCAATATCAGTAAGTTGCATTTGGTTGTCTTAATCTTTATTCCTTTTCTTTTGTGAGTTTTTGTTGCCAGTCCTTTGCGCCGTTTCTTCCACTGGTTGCTACAGATATAATAGATGACCTCAGGTGTAATTTTACCTGCAGATGACCCCTAACTTCATTCCGCTTAGTTGATGGCCATGTATAGTGTGAGGGCACAATTGAATATTAAAGAACATTCAATAAGACGTCGAATTTCCTACAATCACGACTCAGTGCTCAGTTTGTGGCAGTGGTTTAGTCCCGTCAGGTGATAAAATACCAACTACAGTGTATCTGTTCTGGAAGCCCAGGGAAGTGGGTTGATGGATCCCTGCAGAGGCGGGAAGGAAAAGCACAGGAGAAGCAGCAGCGATTTCAAACTGGTTTTACTTCGAACAACAGCAATATGAAGTTGAAGAAAAAAATATGGCCTATTTACACCTAGAAATTATATATGAAAGTGCACTGTAAGTTTGACCATGGCCTATTATGGTCTGGTTTCGTTTGTGGGTGTATTCCCTTACACACACACACACACACACACACACACAAATTATTTAAAGTTGTCCTTTTACTACAGAGGACGAAGCCTACTGTACCCACAAAGATACAGTGTTTCTCATTGTCCTGGGTGCCAACGTGTGTCACCGTGCAGACCAATCCTGGATCCTCGAATCTGACCACACACTCGGCACTTTGAGTCCGGGTTAGCCGGGAACACTCTGTTTTAGTTGTCTCCATTGTCTACACTCTTCTCTGGCGTGGTTCCAAGCTTCTTCGAAATGTATGGTTCCTTCACTGCAGAGAGCTCACCTTTATTCTTTGTCCGAGGCATTGGTTTCAAGATATTTTGGTATGACGTTGCATTTCTTCAGAGTTGTCCTTACATGATCTTTATCACTCTTCTTCTGTCCCCCTGGGTTGCAGCGTGCTGCAGGGAGCTGACCATACAGAACCTAGCAGGGAAGGCGGTGTTCAGGCATGTGGAGCATGTGTCTGACCCATCTCAGCTACTCTTTAGCCAGCATACCTTCTATGCTGGGTGACTTTCCCCACTGGGGAATTTGGAGCTGAAAGACTTCATTCTCCCATGTGGTTTCTAGGATGCACTGCAAGCATCAGAAGTGAAACGACTTAAGCTGTTTGATGTGAGGCTGGCAGGCAGCCCAGGATTCAGCACCACATAAGATGGTGGAGAGCCATACAGTCTCTCTAACCCTATTCCTAGTTCATGTAAACGATCTCTTATCTGTCACCCACAATCCCATTCATTCATATGCTGATTACAACATTTCACAGTTCATTCACTCTCAAACACCCATTTACACAGTTTAATATCTCTACCTCTCAACTCAGTACAGCCATTTCACTAAATCTAGACGTATCTAAGATCAATGAATGGGGACAAAATAACCTTGTCTCATTTAATGCTAGTAAAACCAAGTATATAAATTTTACTAATAGACAGATGTTGCCAGATTTGCATATTATCATCAATGTTACTAATATTTCCGTCAAAAGTATTGAAATTCTCGGTGTTTCACTTTACAATACCCTCAGCTGGACCTTTCATATCAGATCACTTGCTAAAACGCCACAAAGAAACATGGATTATTATACAGAGTCCATAACTTCTTCACTGACGAGCAGTTAGCTATAATTTATATAAGAGTCATGTGCCCTCTCAGCTTGAATATTGCCCACCCATGTGGAATGGATGTGGAGAGGTTGCACTAAAACAACTAGACAAACTTCAGAACAAGGCTGTTAGAATTATTAACCTGAGGCTTCCCGTCGACGTATGGGTACGTCACAACGTTTTGTCACAGATAGACCCATCGACGTACGGGTACGTCCCGCAATTGCAAGGGTCATAATTTGCACAGTATTCAAGTTTCATGGGTGATTATTGGTAGGCATATGTGGGATACCTTCCTCCATCTGCTGTCAAGTGGGGATACTGCCTGGCCCCACCTGACCCCCCCTTTCCCCCACACTTGGCAATTCACCTGTTAGCAGTGACCTGGCCAGTAAAGACATGTTGCCCCACGGTCTCTCTAATGACGAAATTCACGGTGAAAATGATTCCTGAGGTGGAGGACAAAGAAATAAAGAAGCTAGAGCAAGAAACAAACACAAGTGACGAGGTGGTAATGTCATAAAGGAAGGTGCCATTTGTGGATGTTTGGTGACTGAACAATGTGCTTCTATTGCCTATATAAATGTGTGAAAACCAATATAGTCTTGAACTACACATAAATTCGTAACAAATAAATAAATAAATGCGTAATTTAAAGTGGCTTGAATTAGTTAACCCTTCCATAGTTCGTTTTCTTTAGCCAGGTACCCTGAGAAAGAGGGAAAATGTAAGGCTGACTCATCACCTGTAGCACCATTTATAGCCTCAGGAGGGCGATTTCTCTATGAATTCTCGATGTTTTTCACTAAAAGCGAAGGTTTGAGCCAAAAAATAATAATCCAAAATCGCTCAGGACTGGGGGGTATCGGAGGTTGGAAATAGGTCGGGACAGGACGGGTTAATAACCCTGCTATTATAAGCAAACTACCTCCCCTAGAAGTAAGATGGAATGTTGCCTCCCTTACATTATTTTACAGATACTTTTATGGCAAATGCTCAGACGAAGTTCCGTCCATTGTGCCACCTCTCCATGCCTTCCCTCGTGCTACACGGGCATCTGGCAGCGCTCATGACTGGAATGTCACACAGCCATATTGCAGAACTTCTGCCTACCAGAATTCTTTTATTTCCCGAACTGCATCTCTCTGGAACTCGCTTCCCCGGAGTTGTTCCCCCCCAAACTTCAACCTACAATTGTTCAAGTCCAACTGCTATAAATTTTCTATGGATGGAGGATGCCAGTAATCTGGTGTATGGATTAGTTTTCTATATTCATTTGTTTTTCCTTCCTCTGTTCTGTTATTAATATATAGATAGATAGACAGATAGACACTGATACCTTTGTCTCGATTCTCAAGTAGGTGTTTACAAAGACCCTGGATCTGAGACATACAGAAAAGGCTGATGTGTGGTTGATTCATGCAGTGTCTTCTTCATCGATATCATGTTTATTGATGCGCACACTTCCAAGGTGGGTAAGATACTCTACCTGTTTTACATTTTCGCCATTTCTCAGAAATGCAAGAAGCTCTACTGTATTATTTCTCTGAGATATTATTTCTGTTTTACTGGCATTTATTTGAAGATGATGGTAACACTGTTGTAGGGCTTCTGGGGTATGTTCAAAGACAGCACAATCATTAGCATATTGTAACTGTAGGAAATGAGCCATTTCAGTGTTTGGTTGTGCTTGAAAACACCCTAGATCAAATAAGTTACCGTCTAGATAGAACTGGATATTAATTTCATCATCAGTGTGCATTTGTTGTCGTGCAGGCTGTTCAGGATGGTAAGAAGTTTGTTTGGAACTCCAAATTTTGAAAGAACATTCCATTTGAGAGTGTCAAATGCTTTTGTAACATCAATTAATGCAATATATAAGTCCCAGTTTTGATTGTGGCGTTTCTGTTGTATATGTTGGGCAACAAAGATCATATTGCAGATGTTTCGTTCCTTCTTAAACCAACAATGTTTCATGAAGTTTTGTCTCAGTCAGATGTTTGGGCGTCAGGATAACATTATATTGGCTGGTACTTTGCTAGCAATCACAAGGGGGGAGATGCCTCTGTTGTAGTCACAGTTTAAGCTGTCCCCTTTCTTCTCGTAGATGGTTGCAATTTTAGAAGCAAGCCATTCAGATGCATTTCGTTCTTGGTTCCGGATAGCCAGTATGAAATCATGGAGGTGCTGGTGGTGTAACTGGCCATCCTTTTTTATTAGTTCAGGTGGTATGCCATCAGGGCCAGGGCTTTTGTTATTTTTTTTAGATATCAGATGGCCTGAACAACTTCTACAAAGTGTAGGTTGGACATCGAGATCTGCTGCCTGAGGAGAATTTAGCATGTTTTCAAGGATGTTGTGTTCCACTAAGCTTCTTCGATTCAGTAAGGAATTAAAGTGTTGAGTCCATCTTTACAGGATTACTAGCTAGTTTTTCAGGAGCTCTCCTTCGGCTGATCGAATAGGGGTTATTTTGTGCTTGTTTGGCCCATAGATGGTTTTTATGGACTTGTAGAACCCATGTTGGTCATTAATATCAGCCAGTCTTTGCTGCTTTGTTACTTGCTCACTCCGCCATTTTTTCTCCACGTCACGCAGTTTTCTCAGCGCTTCACTTCTGAGACTCTGGAATTCAGTTTTTAGGGTTATGGAGCTAGGATGAGCCAACCATGTTATGATGTACTCTATTCTTCATTGTAAGATGGTCATGTATGCCCTCAGCATTTTCATCAAACCAGTCTTTATGGTGGAGAGTGGAGAAGCCTAAGGGCCCACACACACTTGCTCCTGAACATATGATCAACAAGACGAAACGAAGCACCGGGTTAGAGCTGCTTCAATATTCGAGTCTGAATGTTGGACGGACCCCTGAGCCTCGTTTCCTCTTGACGATCACATGTTTAGGGGCAAGTGTGTCCGGGCCCTAAGGTTTCTTCTGCATTGCTTTGAAGCTGTCTTTATGTTCAGCCACTCTGCATCTAGGTCTGCTGCATTGTTGTTTGGTTCAAGTGTTGGGTATTGAGAGTTTGTCTGTAATAATGCAGGAGGTGTTGCAAGTTGCACATGCTTTAAAATACTACAGTTTAGTTTCTTGGAGGATGGTCTATTGCACATTTTTAGGCACAGGACTAGTTGCAGTTTGGTAAGTACAAGGTTATCATCATTGAGCAATCAGCACCTCTCATTGCGTGGGTCATAAGATATTCTCTTCAGTCTCACTGACTTACAATGACATAGTTAACCCTCAGCCACCGGCTGACATGTATCGACGTCACGATTCAGGGTGAGGAGCGCTGCCGGCTGACGTAGATATACATACCGCACTCACCTTCCTGCCACCCACTGGGTAGGTAGGACCCCCAGGCACCCCACGGATGCGCGGCTTAGTCTGTACACAGCACTGGTAGAGTGTAGTGATGTTTTTTTAATCCTCCTCATCCGATTCTGTCCCTCCATGCGTGGGGCCAATTGCATCATCAACCCCCGCAAAGTTCTGCCCTTACCACCGGGGAAAGGGCTCGGTGACTGAATAGGTGTGTGGGAAATTGTAAATAGTAAACAGGTATCCATAAGTGTGTTGTTTTTATACATACATGAAATGTAAGTTATTATAAGTTATATTTAGTAAGTGTTATGAAATAAGTGTTTTATAATAAGCTTTACAAGTGCATTGCAATAAGTGTTACTGTTTATGGTTATTTGCGTAACAATGATTTGAATTACCTTGAGTAACCCTATCTAGTACAATAAAAGAAAACCAAAACTGCATGGGAAAGTAAGATAATGACCTAGTTGGCTGTAACAAAATTTTTTCTCTCATTACTCAGAAGAAAATGTTGAATATGTGAGCATTAGCGTATTTGTGATGTAAAATACAAAAAATGTCAGTTGTGTATAACATTAGTAATATTTTCACCTTGTCCCTGATTAGCACAAATTAGTCACAATTTCAGTGCAAGTAATTACCTCATACTCACCCATACTGCGTGAAACAGCCAGAGCATTTACTTCTCAAAAGTGCAGTTACCGGTAATCGTGCAATTATAAGTGCCCTAGTAGAGCGAAATTATTATAACAGACGCGAGAAGTGAGTAATAAAAATAGAGAGCTATTCTTTTCCCATACATATATAGGCCATAGTGGCGCTCAAAAACGGTCGGAAAACCCAATGGGGAGCCAGATAGAAGGGGTGATGACTCATCCTTACGAAGGTGAGTAAAGTTGAAAAAATGATTGGAATATTCCGAGAGGCCAAGCAGTGTTACAATCACCACTCCAGTCAGTGCTGCCAATACTAGCCAGCAAGTCCAAGGCCACTGGCAGTGGCACGCAACCGGATTAACCCGCCAAAACACGGAAAACCAGTCATCTTTAACTTATAATTACTCATCGAAGAGATCACCTGGAGACCTCGGGATACTTTCATTTGAAAGAGGAAGAGTTGCTGAGTCTTAAGAGATTTTAGTTGCTTTTCTGCTCTTATAGTTTGGCAGATATTAGGGTTTGAAGTAAAGGTATTTTTGCCAAAACCACGGAAATCCCCCATAAGGAGTGGACGGCGGCCAGGAGGCCCTGACGGCGGGGGGTTAATTAGGTACCAATGTCTAGACTGGGTGCATCCATATGGCCTTGTGTTTATTCTTAATTTGAAAAATGGTGTTGGTGATGACATGACTGTGTTCCAACCACATGGAAAGAAATCTAAGGCCATTGTTGTTTATGTTACCAACATCATGGCAGCCTATAATGCCTTGCCACTGGTGATTATCTTTTCCTACTCGGACATTGAAATCTCCAAGCAGGATGAGTTTGTCATTGTGTGGTATTGAGCAAATGGTAGGATCCAGAGAGTCATAAAAGGAACCTTTGGCGGTGTCTTCAAAGTCAAGTGTTGGGGCACTGGCACTGATGAGTGTTGCATATTGGCCTTTATGGAATGATATACACCAGGACATCAACCTCTCTGATATACCCGCAAGTGATTCTTGAATCTTCTGTAGTAGGTTGTTTTGGACTGCAAAGCCAATACCGTGGTTTCTTTTCACATTGTTTGGGCATCCCCTCCAGAAATAAGTACACCTATTCCATCTTAATTGCCCTATCCTGAGAGGCAAGTCTCATACAAGTCAGCAATGTCAATTACATATCTTTTTAGTTCATGAGCAATAAGGGCAGTCCTAAGGCATGGTCGTGTATCTTGGTCAGTATCAAGCAAGATTCATATTTCTCAAATAGTAAGAGGCAGATGGATTCTTTTGGTTTTTGAACCACAGTGTGGAATGCCTTAACTGACAAAGATATCTGTCCAGGTGGTGTGGAACAACAAATGGTCAGGTTACCTTTTCTAAAACCCTCCCTGTCAAAGGTAATAGGTTTGGTAATTGTTTCTGGCTGCTCCGTCACACTGAATGCTGTTAAAGGCATGACCTGTTCCTGTGCCTTCACTGTATTGACCACTGGGCCAGTGCTGTCTATGTGCAGAACTCAAGCTAATGCCTTCCAACCACACCCATAACCAAACACCATCACCCTATCCTGTCGCCACGGGTCTTTTGATTTTGATTAAAGGATAAAAAGGGAGGTGAGTATGGCAGTGGACTTGCACAATCAGTGGATCTGGTATGATGGTGGGGGTACACTGTCCTTACCACCACATGACTTGGTCCTTCTCAGCCTGTGATGATGGCATGAAGATTCACAACTACCATCTACTAGCCGCCAGGGTTGCAGGAGTCTGCTGGGAACTCAGTTTGTCGAGCCCACTCAGGGATTTTTCGTCTGGGGTTTACTTGAGTAGCCTTAACTCATCCAAGGAGCATTGGACCAGAAAACACTTAGTATGACCCCTCATTCGATGGCCCCTCCAGCATGGGTAACCTGTCCTCGTGCTGAGACTGGGAAGATATCCCCCCGGTGGCACAGCCCGCCAGATTAATGGGGCACACAAGCCCTCTACCACGACAAGGTGATTCCCGTGGGGACACACATGCACACACACAGTATTGCCAAGGATGAGTGGTTAGTATGACAATCCAGCAACTGAAGCTATAGTTCTTTACCTGCCTTTATGACTCTTGTACAGGCAATGGGCATTAATCTAAACCTTCATCAGTGTGTTGGTATTTTGAGATTATATTTTTTTATGGGTTACACTGAATCTGATGAATTCCTCTTTAGTTACCCTTGCTACCTCCAGATGTATTATACTTTAAAAGGCCTAATGGGCATCTCTGAACAAATTTGAAGGTGGGAAGAAGAGTGATAGGCCTGTGAAGAAGGTGGATAGATATGGAAATGAGTGTTTGGGACAGAGAATTATAGGAACTAACGAGGCTAGGGAACTGACAAGCGATCGAGTTGCCTACTTGAATTTTGTGTGAAGCAGTGTATGACCATTGTTTATTATCCATTTATAACCTGACAGTCATCGGATTGACTGTCAGATTTGTGAGTGTGTAACGTGGACTGTTTATCGAATTATCAGGAGAAGCCAGGATTCTGGGGTCTTGAATGGAGAACGAACTTGAAAGTGACTCATTCAACTGGGCAAAATTAGGTTAGTATCTCATTCTATCAAGTCTTTTCTGACACTTGTCCCTACCTTACCCCACCTTGGGGTAGGAAGGAGCTCTGAATGATGAGGATGATGAAAGGCCTCTTGTACGAAAGCAGAAAAAGGCTATGACTATCTCTCCCAGATAGATGAGTATCTCGCAGTCCTAACTCTTTAGCTTCGATGGCACTAATCGTTGCAACAACCTCAAACTGCCATTGCCATTGTTTCATAAACTACCGCCAAAACTGCGTGATGAGTCTTAGGGAAATTTCTCCTATGTGACATCTCATATGTGTCAGCGCTGCACGGGAACAACTGCAGGACGCTTACCGATGCCGTGTAGTGTGGTTCAACCCGCTGTGGGTGCAGTGCAGTAGTGGCTGTGTCTTCTCCATCATGATACATGTGCGGAATTGAATACTTTAAATACTACTTCTTATCATTATTTCTTTTGCCTTACACTCTTAATGCATGCAGCAGCTGAAAATGCACTGTACAGGTATCCTTCGCTTAATGATACGGATGTGTTGCCAGTTGTTTTATCGTTAAGCAAATTATCGTTAAATGATGTGACAGTACGGATTCAGTGGGGATGTGTTACCAGACATCTCAGAGTTAGCCCTCTGGGAGAATATTTTTCCCTAACACAAATCCAAATTCACCCTTTAAAGGGTTTATAGAAGCCTAAACAACACATACCGTCACTGAAAACCAGTGAATGTTGATTATCAAGCACAGAACCCGGTCTAGATATTATCAAGACACATTGTTCATGTATTGTCAACACAAGCGAGGTCCAGCACTTAGTGTTTAATTATTTGGAAGAGTAGGTGCTTTAAATTACTGTTCACACCTATCACTCTCTAACCAGACCTTATTTGAAACCTGGACAGCCAGACCTATTATCCATGGATCCGATCCCTATCCATAAATACGCTAGTATATTTAGTATAGAAGAAACCATCGGAATCAGTTTGTCTCAGCTGATCCATATTCACGTTTGCTGGGAATCCCTCCCCGAGTGTTGGCAGGGCAGGACTCCCAAGACTTTTTTTTTTTTTTTTTTGGTTGTAATGGTTATCGGCCATGGAGTTGGCCATTAAGCCAGAAAATCCTTACAATACATAGTCTTTTTTTAGTTATACCTAATAATTTACATGTTAACCCTTTCGC
Organism: Birgus latro; assembly: GCA_018397915.1. Lineage (NCBI taxonomy): Eukaryota > Metazoa > Arthropoda > Malacostraca > Decapoda > Coenobitidae > Birgus > Birgus latro. The sequence goes on from JAGKTI010004895.1 coordinate 16,888, forward strand.
GCACGATACCCCGATTTGCGTTACATGTGGTGTGGTGTGCTAAAGCACAGGACCTCAAATCGCATGAAAACTCGAAAAAAAATAACCAAAAAATAAGTTTTCGGTCGATTTGCGTCAAATTTTGTAGCATTCTAGCAGCCACGTGTCTTTCCCGAGGTAAGACTTTGGCAACACTGCAATGACACTCGTCAGTGCTCCACTAGCAGCCAGACAGCAGGGTTGTGCTGTGTTGTGTTGTCCCTTTAAATCAGCCATTTTCCCCCTCCCACCCGAGGCTGAAGCCATTATTGAAATATTGTGACTGTACAGTGCTTTTGACTATACTGTGAAGTGATTGTGTCTATTGAACATAGATATATTGTTTGAAAAGCATTGGGGCCCGTTATCAGCCGTTAGGCCTAGAGGCAGAGTCTAGTTTGTTATAGCTGGGTTTCCACTCACCCTGCCCGTAAAATGATGTATTTTACCCTTATAGTGAAGCCATTACTTATATCTGTGAAACATATAGTGCCTGGATTAGTGAAATAACTGACCTACCATAGCAGGCATTATGTTATGCCATAGAAATACATAGACATTAGTTGCTAAGGGAACAAGCGGTCTCTTTTAAGGCCTACCGTAGGGAAGGGAATAACAGAGGAGGCTGGGATGGAATCATGTGATAGTGTTTTATATTGTATATGGTTCAGTGTGAAATATAAAACAGTGCAGCGAGTGTTCACCAAGAAATATTGCGTGCAGTGACTGACAGCGGAAAGTTACGTAATGATCAGAGACAAGAAAATACGCCACACAGTGACACATATGACTATATACGTATGTCGTGCAGCAAATGTTCGTGGAGAAATCTGTTGTGTGCATCGCATGTGTTAGGCAAACGTGGTGCAAGGAACAGAGAATACGCCACACATACACACACACACGCATACACACACACACACACACACACACACACTCACTCACGCACCCACGCACACACACACAACTCACACACACTACCTAACTCATCTTCAATTCCTTCAAGTTCCTGCCAGCAGCTCAGCACCTCTGGAGCAAGTGAGTATCCATATTTTGTTTATTTGTACATTGACCTGTTTCTACATTTCTATATTTTTTTCACAAATAAGTATTTTTTTTTTTACATATACACATATGAGATGGAAGAAAGTTCAGCTTTAGTATCAGTACCTAGCAAAAAGACTAGTGGAAATGTCGAGTTACTGAGAGCACTATCAAAAAGCTTATGATATTTCACGTGTATAATTTGAGTAAATAGTAATAAAACGTAACGAGCGAAAATATGTAAGTATTGGTGAGGCAGGGAAATTGAGCGTTTTTATCTCACTTGTGGGTGATGAAGAGTGTTCTTTGTCGTCCATTTACTCCAAAATTATCGAACGTATCGATTTCCTGTAAGAACCATGATAAAGATCAGTGAATTCTACGTATGTACAGGACATAACTATGTAATTTCTCTAATGAAAAGTTGTGGTTACGTAGGCGTTATTGTGCGCGCATGACGAACGTGCACCGCGGCCGCGAGTACCCTGTAGCTTTTTTCGATTTACTCGGAAACTATGAGGCGTATCAAAACAAAAAGGTATCAGGAGAAAGCTTATGAAATTCTACGTAAGATTATGTAATAAAAACATAAGGTGTGCGAGACAACTTCTGCAGTATACCTCCCTGAACAAAACAAAAAAAATACAAAAATGGCTTTTAGTTTTTGGCCATTTCCTCAAAAACTACAAATAGCATCACAACCGGACATACCTCATTAGAAAGCCAATGAAATTCTCTGTCAAAACTTATAATAACATTTTTCTGTATGATGGAAAACACTCGAACGACGATGTTGGGAAGTGAGATCAACGTTCCAAAATGTTTATTCACGGCGGCCTAGTGTACTTTCATTCGTATTTTTCTGATTTTTCTTTTGGCTTATCAGCTAGAACAAACATCGGCGAATAAGGTGATGTGAGTTTCAGGGCAACATTTTGAGGTTTGGGTGGCGAAAATGAAGCGAGAATAGGTGTAATTTGCGTACCGCGGGCTGCCAGTGGAGCGCGCGGGGGAGTAAAATAGAGACGTGAAACTTAATAAAACTTACCGTGCGCGAAAGGGTTATACCCATTTCTTTTACTTTATCTGCAAGGCGTACAAGATTTATTGCAGAATTTAAGTCATTTTGGGTTGATTTTGAGTGGAAAATACGCTCAGACGGTGTGGCAGCAACCTCATCCTACGTTACAGTCGAATTTTCTTGAGCAGTTTCTCCCTCCTTCCCTTAATTTGACTACGTTGTTGGGGCTGTACTAGCCATCCATTGGAAAAAGGCTTCTCTCCTCCCCAAGGGCGCCCTCCACCCGGTGCTGGGATGCGCTGGCTAGGGGGCCAGAGAAGGCATAGTAGTTCATCAGTTTCTCCAGGTTACATTCTTGACCTGGCACATGAATTTCTTGTCTTGCCGGGTCGTCTCCCAGTTGTCTGGGGGCGGGTCATAATATCACTACCACAGCTTCCTCAGAATGGCCTTCAGACAGCCTGAGTAGACGATGAAGCTGTCTGGCTGGCGACCTATCCTGGATGCGGTAATGCCCTGCAGTTTGGCCACTGTGTCTGGAGAAAAGTGTGGGGCGGCTGTTGCTGTGTTGCTGTTTACTGGGCTGTTTAAAGGCACCCCGTACATCGACTGTATGACCAGGAGGAATAGGAGGAATGTTCTCATGGCTATGGTGGTAGTGGTTGTGGTTGTGGCTGTGGTGGTAGTGGTGTGTTCTCTCCACAAGGGAGATGGGAGGATCCAAGATGACTCCTTCCTTCCTACCACAGGACGAAGGTTGTAGTGTAGGGGATTCCAGAGTCTTTGTTCTTCCAAAATCGTACAGCCTCCACCAGTCACTGATCAAGCCATACTCCCTGAGACATTGTCAGGCTGGTACCTTTTATGGTGGGGGCTTAGAGTGTCCTAAACCTCTTGGAAGATAAACAACTCTTTGTTGTCGTGAGAGTTGGGGTGACTGGGGATCAACATAGCTGCACACTTTGAGGTGAGACAGCACAGCCATGGCGAGAGTAGTAGCGATGGTTGCACAAATACTGATCTGGCTGTAATAATGGAGCTAATCCTGCGGGTGATGCTGCGATAGTTTCTACCTGCTTCGCCATTTTTTGTCGACAAGGTTACTCCAGTTGATGAGAATATATTGCACCGCTTGTGAAGCTGAGGCATAGTTTGGGTTTCATTTCTCCTGATTCATTATGCTTCTACTGTGGTGAGCAATCTCGAAGAGAAAATAATTGTTCCATCCCAGACTCGACTCAGCTGTGGAACAGTGCCCATTCCAGAACAGACTGTTGGTCTTGGACAAATTCAGTACAATTAATGGCACCAACAGGGAAGGCTTCGAGAAATATGCAGACCTCCAAGGCTCTGGAACCAAGAATTCCAATGAATCTTGCATTCGGGAATGTGGAAAAACTCCAAGTTGAAAACTGCTGGATCATGATTCCAGCAACATGATCTTCACTTCTGTACTTGATATTCCAGTGCTAGCAAGGTTTCTGAGGAGATTGGCCACGTTTTTGTAAGTACTTGCTGGAGGATCAGTCAGATCTGCAGCTGAGTGCAGAGTTCTTCACTACTGATCTGACTTGTAGTTGCTACTCTAAGGCTGCAAATCAAAACTAAGAGTATCTCAAGATGCCATGAAAAACAGTTTCCTTTTGAGAAACTCTGGGATGAGGAGTGTGCTTGTGAGTAGCTGTGCAGTGGCAGCTATACTTCAGTTCGAGGTGCTCAGTGCTGTTGATGACCGTACTGAACGATGGGAAGCCCTTAACCAGTAAAAATATGTACAGTACACAACGAGAGAACATTAAAAGAAAACAACTGACGTGAGAGGACGGATATTAAAGACAGGTACTAAAGAGGGAATAATAAAACTTAAAATTCCTAAGGGGAAAAGATGTTGATGTAGGAAAGAACATGAGGCAGCTCAGAGATAATTATGATACTCTAGTATAGTTCTTTGGAAGTGGATATGTTTAGTTGAGTTTGCCATCAATCCATTCTTTAACTGCTAATGGTGGTTGTCACTGTGTCAGACAATCCTAAGGTGGTAACCCTGGATATGATGGATGCCAAGCAGAATAACAGTACTTTGATTTCTGTATTGCCTAGTGCAGAATACCATGAGACTTTCCTTTGAGCATATGTCCATTACTGTAAATTATTCATTATACACGACATGAAGCTATGGGAGTTATACTGTGTCTGGAGAGAGAGAGAGAGAGAGAGAGAGAGAGAGGTACAAACTATTACCGCGTATTCACGGCTTCTGTGCCAGGGATAGTTGCAAAGGGTATCGAAGCATGGGATGCCGATAATTATTTTGGTGGGTGTACATCAGACAACCTCATCAGACTTGAGTCAGCAGTCTGTGTGGCTTTTGAATCTCGACAACATCTTGTGGCTGTGTTCTTTGATTTGGAAAAGGCATACAACATGGGTTGGCGCCACGGCATCCTGAGCCAGCTTCACAGTTTTGGGCTGCATGGTTGCTTGCCATTGTTCCTTCGTTATTTCTTGACAAATCGCAGTTTTTATGTTTGTGTTGACTCCTCACTGTCTGTCCTTTGAGCTCGGGAGGAAGGTGTTCCACAGTGGAGTGTGCTCAGTGTTTCTTTATTAGCTGTTGCCATCAGTGGCACAATAGGTTCCCTGCCTGAGGGGGTGTCTTCTTCATTGGATGACCTGGCAATATGGTTTGCTGGGACCCAGATTTGTGCAGTTGGGAGGAGAATACAGCTAGCACTGGACAGGGTCGCCAGTTGGGTGGAATGGTGAGTTTTTTTTTTTCTTCAAATAAGGCTGTGGCTATGAATTTTTGTAGAATTAATGGGGTTCACCCAGACACTGATTTATTTCTAAGTGGGTGCTGGCTGCAGTGCATGGCGGAAACCATGTTACTTTGCTTAACATTTGACTGTCTGCTTACTTGGGTTTTACTTTTGTTTGCATGCAAACGATGAATCTGTTGAGGGTACTATCTCACACCTCGTGGGGTGCTGATCAGAAGACACTCTACACCTGTACCAAACCTTAGTGGGATCTAAACTTGCTTATGATTGCGAACTGTAATCCTCCACTACTGTACCGCAGCTGGGTATTCTTTATCCTGTTCATCATGCTGGTTTGCATCTTGCCTAGCTTGTTAGTGGAGGCTAGCATACCTGCCCAAGATCTACAGCGCAAGTCACTAATCATTCAGTGCTGGAACAGTGTGAGACGTATGCAGTACTCGCTGCTGCTTGTGTGTCACAGCAGTCATTCTTCCAATATTATGATTTTCATCCTCATACTCCAATTCCCTTTGGGTACAAAAAAGGGATTAAAGAATCCCCCGAGCTAGACCTTACAATGAGATCATATAGCCCCGCTAGGTAACAGGAGGGCGCTACCCCTCCCGGCACGGCAGTCCCCGGCGCGGCTCGAACTCGCGACCCCCCCGGTCCCGAGCTCGATGCTCTGCGTTTGAGCTGCATTTGTAAAGCCTATCTTCCCTGACTGCCTCCCACGAACCGCTTCGTGGTTCCATGTAGAGGTGCGAGTGTGCAGAGATATTGAAGGTACCAAGTCTTCTATGCCTTCTGTAGCTCTTTGTCAGCAATGTTTGGATCATTCATCCATTCACAGAGACACTGCCCCTGTGTATACAGATATTTTGAGGTCAGACACTGGTGTTGAGTTTGGGGTGGCTTTCCTAAATTTTGTAGGGGGAGGAAGTCTTCCTCTAGATTCCTCTTTTCTTAATGGTGAAACTGCTGTCATTTTAGCTCTTCAGCTGATTTTAACACACAAGGAGGCTCCTTTTACGATTCTGAGTGATTCTCAAAGTGACATTTTAGCTCTTGAGTCCTTTAGTTCAATGCAACCCCTGGTCCTTGCCATTCTTAAATGGCTTTTCCTGATACAGAGGCGTGGTGAGCCCGTCCAGTTTTGTTGGGTTCCTTCACATGTTGGTGTAGAGGGCAATGAGAAGGCAGATGCATTAGCTTAGGTCACGTCTTCTCGACGGCCCCCTGCAAACTACTCACTTTCGCCTTCGTGTAACTCACCGGGTCGGTCAGGATCACTTGATGGTAGTGATCGTCAGCTTTTACCCTCCCGGAAGGGAACTGAGAGCTCATTTAGTCCGATCTATGGGCAAGGCTGTGACCTTCACACACGCACACACCCATCCCCTTACTCAAGGGGGACAGTAACCACCCACTTCGTCAGTGAAACTTTTCGCAAACTCCCGTCTACCAGATGGCAAGCGAGAACGCTACCGCTGCACCAGCGAGCGGTGTATGACATCTTTCTTGAAGTCTGCGATTCATACTTGTTGACAGAGACAGTGGGATGCTGCTGTTCATAATAAATGAAGGGAACTTTTTCAGAGGGTGGTTGTACCAAGGGTTCTTCTCTCCATGCCTCGGCAGTTGGGGGTGGCTTTCGCCCGACTTCGTATTCAGTTTACTAAATGGGTTCCTGATGTATGGTGGGACTCAGCCATATTCACTTACTGGTCGAGTGTCCATATTTGTGGGACCTACGTCATAAACTCCTCCATAGGCATAACAGCAGATTGTACCTACTGTGTGTCCTCTATGCTTGGACGAGCCCACGGCCATCTGTCTGATGTTTTTTTTTCCTTTGAGTAAACGGGCTTCCTACCCATTTTATAACTTATATCTTTCTATTTCTTTTGTTCTTTTTCCTTCATTTTCTTTATTCTTTCTTTCACCTTCATTGGCAACGTTGCTCTCTGGAAGAAGTTTGGTCATGACCTTCACGTTCTCGCTTGAAAGGGCACAGGCAGTCTCCACACACACGTTCACAAATGCGGAGGAGTCCTACTGCTGAATCTTCTGCTGCTGTTAGACGTGGTTGCAGCTGCGTTTAAGGCGGGGAAAGGGAGGTGGGGCATATGGAGAGCCAATTACAGCGGCTCCATCGAGTGCTGCCACGCTTCCCGCCCAGGTCTTGATGACTCCCCCGTGTTCCTAGTCGGCAAGGTCAGACTTTTCGGTTTTCCCTTCTCCGAGTGATTTGCCTTTCTTGTTGGGGCTTGGTTATAGGATTCTTGACCTGTGGATGTAGCAGTCCATTCCATTCCTGTCATTGAAATCAGACCATTCCTTAATGTTGGACAATTTCACATTGCCTGCGATTGTATGTTTTTTTTTTTAAGGAGGCGACTTGCGGTGGGAGTTGTGGGGGCTATGATGGGTGAGACCAGAAAGGAGGGGCTCCTACTGGGTTTGTAATGGATGGCTGTGATGGTGATAGGCTGGCCAGGCAGGTCCCATAGGCCTCTGTGACCAATCCTTATTCTGAGTGTCACCCTTACCCAGAAGGTGGTGGCACCAGCTAGGATACCAGTACACCAGTCCTGTATGAGACAGCCCCAGCATGTATTCAGTATGGACGGTGGGTGTTAGCGCCGAAGTGATGACATGTGGGAGGACTACTGGGCCTTGGGATAGGCCATTGCCCCCGAGAAATACTCCCTGAACTCTTTGCCCAGAGTCGGACACATTAAAAAATTATTTAGTAACCAAAATATACAAGTAACAGTGTGCAAGTATTCAAAATCACGCATTTTCATCCTCATTCAACGTTACCTTATCTTCAAGGACGTCCCGTTTGTCTTCAGTCTCCTAAGTGAACTACATAGGAACACAATACAGGGTATACCACTGATTACTTTGGGCTGCTATTTGTCATGTAATTCATGATCATTGACAGTCAGCATAGCACTGTCCAGTGTTGTCAGTTCAGGTTCAGTTAAGTGAACTAAGTCGGTAGAGAGGTGACCTGCAGTCCCAATGGACCTAGGTTCGAATTCCCACTGAGGCAGGAAACATTTAATGGATTTGAATTTGATAAAGCAGACTTTACTGACTGACCAGAAAAGTTGTCAACATGTCGTAAAAATACCCCCGCTAATACCAGTACTCCAGTCCTGTATGAGACAGTCCTAGTATGTATTCAACATGGACGGTGGGTGTTAGCGCTGAAGTGGTGACATGTAGAGGTATATAGTATATGGTAGAACTGCTGGGCCTTGATAGCAGGCTGTGAAGCCTATGCTTAGAGTAAGACAAATAAAGAAAATATGTGTGTGGATGATAGAATGAGAAAATATGTATATAATGGCTGCAAGTGCATGCAGAGGACGGGAAGGTGGACTTCCTGACCACTACTTGATGGTAGTGAAAGTCAAGGATCAGATGCAATGGAGGAATAGAAGGAAGGAAGGAAGGACAGGAGGAAGGAGTCCATACAGTGAAGACAGAAATGTTGCAAGAGGATGAAACAAATGTGAGAACATAAGAAAGAAGTGTAGGAGTGATTGCGTAAATACGATTTATAGAACAGACGGGGTACGTGGAAGGTGTGTGCAAGATATTCAAAGAAGAAATCTGTGTATCGTATGGGATGGTGTGTGGGGTAAAGAGAAGACGAAAGGGGGTGCAAGGAACGGCATGGTGGGATCAGGAGGTAGGACAATCTGTGACTCAAAAGAAAAAAGTATACAGTATAGTGAGTGGATGGGAAGCCGAGGCATGGAGGAAGCTGAGAGAGGGAAGAGAGAGTTATATGTAGAGAGGACAACAGAGGTGAAATGATTAGTTAGAGTCAGAAGAATGTGAATGAGGAATTTGAAAGGAATTTGAGTGCAAAGTGGAGCGAATTTAAGAAAATATTCTGGAAAGAGGTAGATTTAAATTGGGTGATAAAGAAGTAATAGAGAGTGAATGCTAAGAGTGGCACATTGACAGTAGGGAAGGGAGAAAATATGAAAAGATGGAGAGAACATTTTAAGGAATTGTTAAACACAGAGAATGAATGTAATGCGTGTGTAAGTGACTGAAGAATGGCTGGGAGAAGGAAGGTGGTGAGAAGGGAGGAAGAGATCAGCAGGATGGAAGAAGTGGAAGCAATGAAGAAAGTCAAAATGGGGAAAGCCCTAGTAACTGATGGAGTGTGTGGTGAAACGCTGAAGCACGGGGAAGAGATAGTAGTAGAATGGATATTGAAGATGTACAGCTTGGCCTGAGAGGAAGGTAGAGTCCCAGAGGATTGGAAGTCACGTATAATTATTCTCCTGTACAAAGGAAAACGAAAAAAAGAAATGTGTGGTAATCATAGGGTCTTCCTAGTGTAATAGGCAAATTATATGGTATCATACTTACTGACAGAGTTAGGGAAATAACAGAGGAATTAGTTGGAGAAGAAGAGGGAGGTTTGAGGAAGGGAAGAGGTTGTATGGATCAGATATTCACCCTTATGTCTTTAGTGGAAACATTCCTAGAGATGGGAAAGAAGATGTATGCAGCCTTCATGGATTTGGAGAAAGCATATTATGACAGAGTGGATAGACAAGGATTGTGGAAAATACTAAGAATATAATAATCACAGAGTAATTTTGAAGTTGTTGAATGCCGTGAAAGAGTATGTATGAGAATGCTAAGGTTCAGTTGCATGTGGATAGTGAACTGATTGAATTTTTCTATGTGAATGCATGATTGAAACAGGGAAGTGACATTGTCATGTCTCCATGGTTGTTCAATCTGTATATGGATGGGGTTATATAAGAGATACAGGGTAGAGCAGTGGGTGTTGGAGCGGCCCTAATGAGAGAGGGCAGCATTTGGCCACTTCCTGTATTGTAGTTTGCATATGATACTGTATTGTTAAGTGAAGATGAAGAGGAACTTCAAGGCTTGGTGAAGGAGTTTGGAAGAATGTTTTAGGAATTGAATCTGAAGGGGAATGTAGGGAAGTGTAAAGTTGTGGTCTTTGAATTAAGTGAAGTCACTGGTTGTACAGTGAAGTTGGATGGTAAGGAAATGGAAAATGTGAGTGCATTTAAGTACTTGGATAGTGTGATGAGTAAGGGTGGAAGTTTGGAGGATGAAGTGCTTGAAAGGATACAACAAGGAAGAAGGGTTGCTGGTTCCTTGAAAACAGTAATAAGAAACAGGGAAGTGAGCATGGAAGTAAAAAAGTTCATATACCAACTCTAACGTATGGAGGTGAAGCTTGGACCTTGTTGGAAGGACACAAGCCATGAGTGAGAGCAGTGGAAATGAGTTATTTGACAGGAGCATGTGGAGTTACATGGAGAGACAGACTGACATATGTGGAAGTGAAGAAGCATTGTGGTGTGGATGTGGATGTAATAGAAAGCATTGGGAGAAATATATTGAGGTGGTTTGGCCATGTGCAACGGATAGAGAGCGAGAGACTGTCAAGGAGAGTGTATGTGAGTGATGTGAAGGGGGTAGAGGGAGGGGGAGGCTGAGGATAAGATGGAGGGATGGAGTGGGGAGGCGGTAGCTCGATCGGTAGAGAGTTGGCTTGCAGTCCCGAGGGACCCAGGTTCGAATCCTCGCTGGGGCAGGGAACAGTTTAAGGATTTGAATTTCATTAAATCAGGCTTTACTGATCTACCAGGAGACCCGCCGACATGTCGTAAAAATAACCCCGCTAATACCAATACATCAGTCCTGTATGAGACAGCCCTAGCATGTATTTAATATGGACGGTGGGTGTTAGCGCCGAAGTGGTGACATGTAGAGGTGTATGGTATGTAGGAGGACGGCTGGGCCTTGATAGCAGGCTGTAAAGCCTACGCCCAGAGTCAGACAAAAAAAAAAAAAAAGGCAGGTGGTAGCTTGACTGTAGAAGTGCCTGATAAAGAAGCGAGTGCTAATATGTTGTCCCTGACCCTTTTGGGGGATCAGCCTGTGACCTGTTCTCCTCATTCTTCTTTAAATTCCTCTAGAGGCGTCATTTATGCTAGAGACTTGATGATGTACGATGAGGACGGTTAACAAGAGAACTTGCTGATCGGCATGTTGTAAAAGTGGAACGAATTACAAAGAAGATTGGTGATGACCTAGTTCCACCGCCAACACTGATCATAACATTCGACCTTCTCCGTGTTCCTGAAATTTTGACTGCTGGTTGGTACCGTTTTCGAGTAAAAGAGTATGTTC